>JARFOC010048556.1:0-21122 GCA_031763485.1 Osmoderma eremita | reverse complement strand
GTTATGTCGCGATATACTTCAAAGTCATTTTAATAGTCGTAATTACGTTCCCAGATACCTATTGTGCTAGTTGGGATACCTCTGAAATCTGTAATTGTACCTCAAAAATTGTCGAATATTACGCTCAAAAAGTTAAAATACACTTTTGTCATAGAAATTTACCCTTATAAAGCTAAAAATATTCGGATTTTTTGGTTTATTTTACAATTTAATCGATTTATTTACTTATTCTTGTATATTTTCCACCTAGGAAATATTCATATTCCCTCTTGGAGTACACTTCAGTCATAAATGTAATTTTTACTTACACTTGCGGTTTCTTCCGTAGTAAAGGTAAGGCACTTACATTGAAGATAGTGTAAGCTTTGTTTAGATGTGGATTTTATTTTTCAGCAAAGTATTGTTTCAAATCATTTAATGGAGTAGAAAATCTTGGATTTTGGGTCAAGTATGCAATATAAACTGTACGTGTTAATATATATAATTATAAACGTTTGGTTTGGTAATATAGAATAATATGGTAAATTGCATTCCATCGTTTTGTCTTTACCTAATTCACAAATGAAGTTAATCCCTTAAAGCAAAATGTAAAGTGGTCAATAGTATTTATTTTATCAGACAGAGGTGACTGAATTTGCAGCATGTAGTATACGTCTAAATTGTTGGAGCTATCTTTCAGTTTCAAAAATTCAAAAATTAAGTGCTTGTTGTCATTGAAATATACATAGGTAAGATTACCCTACAGTGTAAAATTAACAAGTAAAAATAACTTAGAAGATAAAATGTGTCGGTAATATTGCATTAGGAACGAAAATTTCATCGTTGAAATCCCCGAATGGTGTAAAAACTACCGAGAAAAATATTTAATAACATGAAATTTTAAACTAATATCTGGTCATTTTCACACACAAAGTAAATTTACACTAAAAATAGGACGAACAAATTTGCCTACTATTTTTAGTGTAAAATTCTCAGAAAATTTCTTACAACGTACAAATAAATGATTTGTATGTGAAGATTCCCTAACGTAATTGACACCTGGTCTTTGGTTTGAAGGTATATGAAATGTAATATCGAAATCCTGTTTTAATTTCTGAAGTACATAATTCGGGGATCGTAAATAGAGTAACCGAAACCGTTAAAGCGGCCGCGTTTTGGTTTGCATAGTTCCCGCACCGAAACAGCCGACTGTTGACAACGATAATGTCAAAATCATTTCAATAAAACCAAACATTACTTCACATTCAACAAATGCATAGCAATGTCAAATATAGTGACATTTGGTCTGCGTAGGATCTCTTCAATTGGAGCGTTGCCAGTTGCATAGGTAAGGTAAGTTGTCAACGCACTTACTTGATATTAGTCATATTGACGTTCTCTTTAGTGTTGATAGTTTTATATTTTTCTATATATCTGTGAATCCATGTGATATCCTTTGCAAAGCTTGATGTGATGAAACGAGGAAATGTCAAAAGTCGGTTGTTTAATTGCGAAAACTATCGATTGTTTTGAAGCTGGCTTAAAAATATGAAATTTAATTGGTCCACGAAGCTCTACTAAAATGGTAACACTCCTCCTATTTAAAAAATGAAAGTTGTGTCAGAAAGAGATATTAAATATTTTAATGTGATAATGAATGGTTGTAAAGGCCATCAAGTGGTATGCATGCTGCTAAATCAATAGCAGCAAGTTTAAAATCTATAATTATAACTTGCGGTTAAAATCCTTTATATATTCTAATAACTTTATATCCTGGTAACAACACCCAGAGCATTATCTAATTTTCCACACATTCCTTTCAGGTTGAACGTAAAAAATTAATTTTACATAAAATTTTAATGGCTACAGTGGATACTTAGAAATAAATCTGATGGTTTAATACAAAAGGATTGTTAACAACTCCTGTAAAGAAAAACCAAAGGTATAAATGTACATATTCTAAGCATGACATTAACAGTCTCGTTATAAATAATACTAGATTAATCAGATGTTTAAACTTACAAGCAAATGTCTATAGTGATTGTTCTGCTGAGTTATAAGATAAAAAATATGCTACTATATGAAACTATATTAAGATCAAAAATTTGATAAATGAAAAGAACTACTACATCATGAAACTTAATTGCCTTATTGTTGTACACATATAAAAAAATAGATTAGAATCGACGTAAGCAAATTTTTTTATTTCCATTTCTACAGACAAGCATTATTCTTAGAATATAAATTTCTTTAAGCTGGTATCACACACAGGGAGATTGTATTGTAAATTAAATTTACATACTTGTCAGGTGACACATTGCTTTATTTGGAATTTATCTTGCAGAGAAGTAACCAATTACTAGGACCAAGGATGACGTTAAATTCTTTGAATATGTTAATTCCAACATTATAGCTTTTATGGTTTTCTGTTGGTATTTTATATTTTTGTGTTTGGTGATTTTAGGAACCGTAGTTTGTTAGATTGAATTTCACTTTCTCTGTTGTGTCTTGGATCTATAATATTCATTTAACACTTATTGTTTCTTCAACTTTCTTTTATATTCAAGATCCTAGACTTAAAAAAAACAAATTTTGCGGTTTAAATTGCATTCGTAAGCTCTTGAGCATTAAACGTGTATTTTTATTGTATTACTTACCAGGTACTAATTGTTTCTACATACAAAAGGCTCAAGTCAATGTTCTAGCCTCATCAAAAGTAGCATCAATATTTATTATACTATTTTCGCATATGGTGATTCATCTTCCTCATGCTCGTCCATACCTATGAGTGCATAAATTTATCATTGTTGACTATTGATTGACATACGCCACATATTAGGTAAGCGGAAATGACGTGTTTTTCGCGAGAAACCCATTAGCTTTTATTCTACGAGTATATCTTAAATATACCTGCAAAAAATATTTCCTTCTCTTTATCTCAGAACACCAAACCTTCCTTTAAGTAAATATAGAAAATCTGGGTACACTTATTTGTGGGCAACTTTGAATTGCATCTGGACGAAAACAAAAATTTGAGGTGCATCGAAGAGTTGAAGGTCACACAATCTCTTTCTGTGTAGGTGATGACATTCAATACATTCATAAGCGAGGCAGTTTATTTGTTAATATGTGCATAACATTAATAACGATGAACGGTAAATTTTGGTGTTTATCTGTTAACTACCAGGATGTTTCAAGGATAAAGTAATCGCAAATATGAAATACATATAAATGACATCATCTGTATGGTTATAGTGTACTTCTCTCCTTTTTAAATCTGTGGGAATTGCAAATAAAAACGGTTCGTTTGCTTTATACCCTTTTCTACCAAGAAGTCACGTAAAGAATATGCAAAGGAGAAAGAAATAAAGGAAATATAAAAAATACACAAAGGTAGTTGAGTATTTATAAGAATAAGTTATCATTGTTAGGAACACGTATAGAGACTTTCCTATAAGATGTAGCAAAACTCTTGAGGGTTATCGACCGATTAACTATGGCGAATTCCATAAAATAATGGCAACTAAAAATAATAGAATTTTATTGCACAAAGTGATGGATCTAAATCTTTGATGGACTTCACAACTTATTTGTAAATCTTTACAAATGTTAGAACCACTAAGCAAAATACTTACAAAATACCTAGAATTGTTGTGGTGAATTTTAACCAAATATTTAGAAATTTTCCACAAAATAATATTCGAACAAAAATTAACCTTAGCTAACAAAAATGTGGATGAGTATTTTCACAGTCAAAAGAAGATTTCTTGGAAATTCATTTTGTAATACTAAAAATATGTAGGTGGTTATGAGATTTAAGATGTAACTGAACATTTTTGAGATAAGCACAGTATAAAATCATACTGAAATGTGATTTTAATAAAATACGATTGAGAAAATAAATAAATTCCTTCAAAGTTCAAGGTTTGTTAGCGTGGTCAACATATATTAGGTAACCGAATAAGTTCGTGCACTTTTTGATGGTAATTATTTATAAGAAACATTAATACACCATTATTCATCTAAGTAATTACCATCAGACTCAATCACCTTTTGCCAACGTGACACCAATTTTTCTATGCCGGTATTGTAGAACTCTGAAATTTGAATCACAAAAATTACAGATACCATTTATTACATCAACTCGAGTTTTAAACTGTCTTTACTTCATACAGTTATCAAGCGACAAAAAGAGGTAGCAATCACTTGGCGAAATATCAGGAGAATATGGAGGGTGTGGTAACATTTCTCAACCAAGTTCAGAAATTTTTTCCTGGGTTACTCTTGCGGCATGTGGCGTGGCGTTATAATGTAAGGATACCACTTACTTTCGAGTGATCAATACCAAATATCTGTCAATTTTCCAAGGGATCTTCAACCTTTCGGAATGGATTTAAATGAATAAAAACGTTTTTCACGTCTCTACTTCCGTGCTGAGCCAGAATTTTGCACCTGTCAGGAATTTGAATCGTACGCAAAATACCCTCCCACAAGATAATAATCCCCTCATCCAGAAGGTATCAAACATAAAAGAAAGTTTCTATTTTGTCGTACTTCTAAATCAAACATTTCCCTATATACGCAGTGTAGTATTTAATAATATTTAACAATCTCTATAACGTCTTAGATCGGAGACACGGCAGTAAATAGTTATGAAAACAACTACACGACTGAAAAACTTAACGAGCGTAACCGTTGGGTCATTTCTAACTTCCTCCTTGGCGTAAACACGGTTGAAGAGGTGCATTGGTCAGCAATACTTTTCCTACGACGACTCCTAAGCTAGTTTAGTTTATAGTCGAAGTAAAAGTCACATATACATGTCCAGTAGTGTTATTAGACATTCTCCTGGTACAAGTACAGTTAGGTAATTACTGCCTTGCAGTCTTGAATGCCCTCTGGTTTTGTTGGATCTGCGTGCTATGTAATAATGTAAATGTATTGTATTGCATCACGAAATCGGAACGTTGCATTTTGAGATTGTAGGAATGCTATTGCCACATAAATGCTTAAATAATTCCTGCCTAAAAGAAACATTTGTGAAGATTAAATACTCTACCCAGCATTCAAAATGTCGCGTTAACAAAGCCATTAAAAATAGTACTCATTATTCTAATTAACATATATAACGTTTTATTATCTCAACCATTTTCCGTGTTAGGCAGAGATTTAATACATATTTGGAACTGATGGAAGTACTACACAGTATATCTGGAATTGATTTAATTAATTTACATACCACAAATCGAATTCGGTAGAAACATATGTCTCGAAAGCACATGGGCTCCCATTGTCAACCAAGTCCCCATTTGGTACTAGAAATTAAATCAATTTGTTGCGTATGAAATTCCCGCTACACTGTCTATTAATGATAATGATACTAGCCCACACAGTCTTTGCAATTCCTCACTGATAAAGTAACCTAATAGACTAGTGTTATATTAGGTTTTTTAGAAGTTGCCATTTTGTGTTACCTGTTGATAAATGGGTTTATGATAATTTCATCCTGTGTATATTGAAGTATATAAATATATTAAAAATATACTTCCTGGATCACACAACACATCTGATTGTATAGCAACAGACACACGCACGCACAGACAGCTGTATCGGGCTACTATCACCTCATCAGTGTACCACGGAGAGATTCCCCGTATCGTCAATTTCAAATTAGAATGTGAGATCTGTGTTAGCATGTGATCCTTATTGGCGTGGTATGAGGAAATCAAAGAAATTTCTACCAATATCCGACACGTACAGTTCAATTGGAGCATATGAATATAGTAAAAATATATAAATATCCTTTCTGGACCAGACAACAGTTGTTTTGAGATGCTGTTCTATCATCATGTTTATATAGAGCATTTGCAAAAAGCTTGTTCCAGAGATTCTCAACGATAACAATATCACATTCCCTGGCATTTGGATATTAACAGTCACTAGCAAGGAGATTCAAAACATTTGCTGAATAACCGTATGTTATTACATTTAAGGCTTCATTCTTTTTTAAATAATTGTCACATTTTTGGGTACTACACTGTGTAAGTAAAACCCAAAACGACAATTCCCACCATCTTTGCCACTAGAGTAAAGATTATTTGAGTATTATATATACTGAATATGGATAAGCTCAGTAAAACTGAAAGGAACGGCTAGATGTTTTAGTGTATTAGAACAGAATACGTATTACTCTGCTGTGCGAATGCTTACAAATGTATGCGTTGCTTCATCTTTGTCAATAGTACATAGATATACCGGAGAAACACATTTCTTGTCCGAGGAATTAGGCTCCCTATACGCGCACAAACGCGTGCAATCGGTATATAGTACTCTTCTAAACACGTAATAGATAATAGATTTGATCAAGCTTATGTATTTACTAACAAAGCAACCAAAAAATTACATTGAAATGTAAAAAATAACTATTAGTAGAGCAAAGACAAATAAATCAAAAAATAAAAATAAATTAGGAAGTATATCCTTTACAATATAAAACCAATTATAGTTTTACCTGAAATAACTAAAGTTGCAGAAATGTCAAATAGCAAGGACTAAATTAAATTAAATTTCGTGATCTCTCGTAAGTATTTGTGCCCCCACTGAGTAATGTCGTCTCGCTCGATGAGTATACTTTTACGTTCTACTTTTTTTAAATTCGAAACCCATATTGTGTAACAGTCTATGTAAAGTTGCTCCACTGGAGTTAGGGAGATCATCATCAGCATTGACAGCAGCAAGAATTGCATTTAACGTAGGCGACATATTCTGTATAAATAAAACTATGCACTTTACGTCGAATAGATGCTTGCGTGTTCTCATCATACGTTTGTAATCGGTCATTTAGCTGTATGCCTCTACTTTCCTTGGGTTTTTTGGACTTTATAATGAACCAGTTTGCTGCCCCTGTTTTATATTGTATATTGTACGCTCTGAGCAACCCAAAGCTTTACTTGCTTCTTGAACGGCAGCACTCACATTCATAGTATTATTAAAAATTAGCACCTTCATGCTGAATTTTCTCCCTACGCCATTATCTCCCAACAGGCTTCATTAATGCAGTGAAAACTGGATAGGTAAAGGTTATAAATGTATAGGTTATAAATTTTCTAATAATCAAGAAAAAATCCACATTCCCCTGTGCACGCTCGAAAAAGATAGATGCGTTCTGAGAGGAACAATTTGTACAACTATATATAAACAAATTAACTTGGAATTTAACTAAAAATGTTTTAAAACTACAACGATAACGATTGGCAGCAGTTGACGCTAATGGAAAACATAGATGGGTACTTTGCCGACGCACACATATGTAAATAAGTTGCAACATAGCAATCGGAAGTGAAGACAGCGCTAATGACAGCAACTAAGGATAGTAAGAGATAAAAGTTGCTATTATATCCCATACTGCATACGGAGGTTGAGACGATCTATAGCATATCGAGCTCGATACTGAAATGTTTTATGCATTATAGATTGTTCACAAATTGAAATTGAGAAGCAGTCAGACGCTGTTAAACAATATTTGATATAGTCAGAGTATATACCTATGATGAATTTCTTTTCTACAGGTTTTGGTGGACTTGCGTTTGATGCTACAATTGTAGATGGTAGTGGCTTTTTTTAAAATATTATACCAACAAATGTGTCTATTACGGCAAACCCCTATTTGCCGTAATAGCACATAGAACATTTATTTCTTGTTACAAAAAATTGCAAAGTAATTAGACAACCAAGTGTCTCTTTTAAAATCCACAAAAGCTGGAATGCTAGAAGCCAAAAGAATAGAATTCATAAAGATTATTGACACCAACCATAGGTGAAGCTAATTATTCAGAATTGTCACATGGACATCATACACGGATCATATTCTTTGACGTCACGACCAATAGCAACGCGTTTATGAGCGGTTGGTATAATTTGAATTTCTTCGCATTTTTAATTTTTTATTTGTCACTGTTTTGGGATAAAAAATAGTAGTTTTTCCACTGATACATGTTTTATTACAATATATACTTATGATCTGTCAAGTTCCCTATTAGTTAACAACACATCTTTTGCACTACTTAAAATATTTACAAAATGGACTTGTACAAATTCCTTCTTTGATTGTTAGAAAGTTACACTTCACCAACTCTCCACCTTTAAAATAAATTTCTTCTAACGTAAACCTTATCGGTGTGCCCCATAGAATCATACTGCTAGAGCACAAAAAAGGTTACCACAACTAAGAAATTACCAGTAATAATAGGTGGGTCTGCACGATCCTCTTTGAATAATGATGGTCTTAGGCAAAGAAAAAAGGATTTGAATTATTACAGCATGCTTGGTTACATTGTTGCAATGTTGCTTGCTTTTCTCGTAAGTATATGGTAATTAATTTATGACAGTTATTATATAGTTTCAGAGTTATTAATGGATGTGGATTCTAGATTGATAAACCGGATCAGGTTGCTCCTTTTACACTCTATAAAAATATTTACCCTTAAGGCACTGTAGTTGCTTATATTTTCGCAATATAATGAAGATATACGAGCTTTATGCCATCCGTATTTAGGATATTTATCGGCGATTAAATATCCATACAAAATTATCGATATATCCTTGGCATCCATTATAGTCGATATGTATTTTAAAAAATACGGTTGCGCTTTTTTTCAAGCTCTAAGTAAATGTAACAAGGACTCCAAACAAGGGAAGCGCATTTATTCAAAGCAAAAAATAATAACTTTTATGAGAGAGACGTCGTTGAAGCATGTGTAAGACGACAGGAACCCCAAAGTCTGAGGCGGAAACACGAGTTAGTTTTATGAGGACCAACATTCAAGGGGAGTTGAACAAACTACCCAAGTCTAGTACAGCCTCAAGTTAGTCTCCGGTCAGTCTGGACTCTATAACGTTTACCTTCTTCTAGGAAACGATATTCCTACTCGTTTGGCTTCAGATTATAGGTGGAGCACCATTGCGAAATTAAATTTAAGTTGTTTTGTAAATGAAGTATATCATTCCATTCATTCCAAGTTGTAATGAAAGAATAAATTTTCAAATCATTTACGGAAAGTGAAAAATGTAGAGGTTCTAAATAGAATTTCTATGACACTCCTGAGGTGGGACAGAATTCAGAAGACTTGCACAGTATACAGATAATGGCATCAAACGCTTGCTGAAGTCAGTAGATATACAGTTGTCCCACGCCGATCGATATTTGGAATACTATTCGCAGGAAAAATATTGAAATTTATACTAACAGCCTAGCAACATATACAGGCTGTTCAAAAACTTTGCTGTTATTAATACTACAAACTCGGTAAAATTTACGAAGGTTCAGTGTGTTAAGTGCTGATTAAGATGCAATTAAGAAGGAAACAATTGAATTAAGCATTTTTGTGATAGTTTAAAATGTTGTATTTTTTTAAATCGAACAGCCTGTATATTCTTTAATATTTTGAAAAACAAGGAAGTATGTGATTTAAAAGCTCTAATACGTTATTTCCTTTAACTCAATAATAAAAATGTTGCACGGGATGTTAGTTTAACACACGGATAGTTTTCTTGCATAAACAATGGCAGTGGACTTGATTTGCCCCAAATCAAACCAAACAATAGAATTCTAGGAATGCTTAGAAAATATTCTTCACATTGCTAATCCCTGTAGTTTTAATAATTAATTAATTAATTGGTTAATTGGCCACATTTTTATTATTAAGGCTTTTAAATCACATATTATATTGTATTCCAAAATATTAAAAAAATATAGCAAAAAATAAGCAATAGTATATATTGCAATGTTACCAAATGTTAATTTCTATCTCTAAGTTATGTCAAGTTGATACAAGCCGGGCAACTTCGGAAAGACAATTATTTGACAATTGAGTAACTAATTTTGACTTAATAAAGAATTGTAATTTTTAGAATACCAAAAACCTAAAGATGTATTGAAAAA
Organism: Osmoderma eremita; assembly: GCA_031763485.1. Lineage (NCBI taxonomy): Eukaryota > Metazoa > Arthropoda > Insecta > Coleoptera > Scarabaeidae > Osmoderma > Osmoderma eremita. Next base: position 11,203 of record JARFOC010048556.1, on the reverse strand, counting down.
TGTAATTTTGGAAATGTTACTATCACAAGAAATATGAAGTGAAAATTTTGATAAATAAATTAATTTAGGTAATACCATAACTACTCTTTGTATGTGTGTTATGTGGTGTTCCACCCTGCTCTCTTTTTTCATCCTCAGCTTCTCACTCTATTCCCTTCAATTCTTTCTTCTTCGCATCTCCAATCGCTTTCTTCAGTCTGTTTATATTACCAAACTATTTACCACTCCCGCAACTAGCTGATCTCAAGAACTTTCGGTTATATCGAAAGTGACAGACAACTTCCTTATTTTAAACGAAACAGCTTGTATATTTTTATATTTTTGAATTCTCCCTAAAAATTCTGATTTTATTTTTTTAGGAATCCTAAATTCATCAGTTTTCGAGATCTTTCGATTCTTTCCAGAAAAGTGACGTATGCAACTTCTTAAATAAATGTTATTATTTTGTATGCCCTTCAGGCTTTCTTCAATCCGCTTGGGATACATACAGACTGAAGGTAAATGAATGAAGGTGGTGCATAAAGATTGTTATATCGTATGCATGGACCAAAAATTGATTTCCGCAAATGCGCAAAAGTCAAAAATTTCAAATGGAATCCCTACTTTTTCTACTTTATTATTCTTTAGGATTGAAAATAAAGACGATTTAGTATTAAGTTCGATATACCTGTCTCTACGCGTTTTCAAGTTATTTCCAAGAAAAATAGTTAGCCATGGCCATGATAACAAAAACAAACAGTTGAACTATTTTGTAAACAAAAACCTAAGTAAGTAACAGAGTATTTAATATGATAGCCCTTTATATCATAGCCCTTTATATACAGACCTGTATAAAAAGCGAACACCGAACACTTTTCTATCTATGTATCCGATCAGAAAAGCTAACACCTCCCCAAAGTTGCATTAACGGCAAAACGCGTCTGACATGTTGTTTGTTGACCATCACATCCACCATGTGCAGACATTGCCCCTACATAAATATAAGTTTTCAATGAGCCATTAAGTATTTAATTAATTCAATCAAATGGTAAGGAGAAGTATGTTTTATTCAAATTGGAAGTGTACTTTAACCGTTTTAGTGCCAGGGGTTTTTAAAAATCCATGTCGAATTGTGCCAAAAAGCGCGGCAGCGCTTTCTTCGTTTATTTGCGAGCAATGCCGATCGGCGCGATCGCGCTGGTCTTTTTAATATTGTTAAAAATAAACCTATTTATTTATTTATTCCCAGAATAAATACGCTTCTCTTGTCCAGAATATGTTACAGAAAGAGCGCTAATTATGCAGGTTGTTTACGATTAATTGAAAGAAAATTTGTAATTACGAGAGGAAACTCGCGACAAGATACATGCTGAATCGAGCGCGTTACGAATTGACGATCGTAAATAAAAATAGCGACATGATTCACCACAGTACGCGAACAGCGCGATTGCGCTGCGTGGCACTAAAACGGTTAAACCAAAGTATTATATTTTAAATCAAGCATATTTCATATTAACTCAAGGAAATACCTATATTTGAAAATGAAATTATTCAGATTATTAGTTGGAAAGAAATATATCTTTGCTTCAATTAAATGACATGGACAAAATTGATTCTTCAAATCAACCAAACATATCTCTACCGCCATTTAAAAATATAATTTTATTGACTGAATGCGTATTTGTTTCAAGAACTTTTTTCTCTGTGCCTATAAAACATTCTGGTGAAACTTCGAAAATTAATTGTTGTCCTAGCTGTTTTACAAATGCCTTTTATTTTATACTAACCCTATATAATCTGCAATAATGCTAACATTCTAGTATAAAAAACTTTTCATTTTCACAACATTGTGTATTAACGCGTCAACAGAGATTTCAATTGCATAGCTGCGCATACCTTTATAGTTGCACAGAAAATTCCTGTAGAGCTTTTCGTGGGACTAACAATGTATAACATTATATTTGGTCGTGATCTCATCTCGCTCGTACTGGGGACCGTTATATTGTATGCGATAGATCAGCGCGCGAAATAGCCAAGAGTAGAGAAATCGACTTGGCGACAGGCGAGTAACCTTTGCATTGCTGTGCTTACATATAAAATCGCTTAAAACTCGTTTATTTTGTTCGTTTATTTATTCAAATCTGAGATGATGAAACTACCGTTGTGTTTTATGTTAGCTCAATCATTTAAGTAACTGTTTACGGTGTACAACATATCCTTACAAAAAGAGGTATTGAATAAAAAGGAAATGAACATATAAGCAAAATTTGTAAATTGCAAAAACAGACATTAAATAAATGCATTATAGGTACCAGATGCTATTAAGAAGATTAACTCTGCATGTTGTAAGTGTCCAATTTTTGTCTCTCAACCTTTCTTTACACCTTTCTAATTAATCACCTGTGAGGTACGTAGTGTATACACAATGCACACATACGTAATGGGTTACAGCTGACATATATAAACATGAGAAACATATATAAACATGGTGGTAAACTTATATTATTAAAGGAAAAGTATGACTGTACAGAATGTAAAGATCTAATCATTCTATCTGTTGAAAAAGACATAGAAATATCAGCAATCGAATTAATAAAACATAACACCATAGTGAAAGGTATTTATAGATCACCACAAGGTGATATGAATATATTTCTTGAAAAATTACAAATTATCTTAGACATCACAAACAACCGAAAGAGACGAAAACCTATTCTTTTAGTAGGAGACTTTAACATAGATTTTTTACGACACACAACGGAAAAGGCAAACTTGCTAGATTTGTTGCTGTCTTTCAATTTGCATCCAATGTTTAATGAACCATCAAGAGTGATATTTAATAGCCAAACCTGTATCGATAATATATTCACAAATATAACTGTAGATGTTATCAATGTGAAAACAATAGAAATGCACATCAGATCATTCAGCACATGTATGGCTGTGGAAGGATTCTTAAAATCATCTGAAATAGAGTATAGACTTTTGTTAGAGTCAGAGACTTTTGTGACCACAATCTTTGCCAATTCAGCAGCCGAACTGCTGCCGGGGCGTGGGATAATCTTTTACTCAGAGGTACCGCGCAAGAGGCTTATAAGATTTTTCATGACATCTTCATTAAAATGTTTGATGAATTTTTTCCTGAAACAGAAAAAGTAGTTAAAAATGGAGTTAAATACTATTCTAAATCTTACTTAGACAATGATCCATTAATACAAAATAAACAAAATATGTTGAATGCACTGTGTACTTTGGCGATATCAAGAAAGGATGAGGAAGCATATAATATATACAGAGAATATAAGAGGAATTACCTACACTACATAAACACTGTGAAACAAACAAAAAATGCGGAGTTTATACGAAATTCAAGTGATAAATAGAAAGCGATATAGTCCATCATTAATGATGTAACAAAGTTAAACAAGAATAAACAACAGCAAACATTTCTATCTGCAGAGGACCTGAATAGATATTTCGTAAACATAGGAATGCAGCACAACAATACCGTGAAAGATGTAAAACCTACCGATTGACACTAGCAAATCGTTTTATTTGAAAGAAACAAATGGGAATGAACTTATAGCTACTATTAAAAATATCAAGAGGAAACAGACAAAAGATATCTATGCAATAAGCACGCCATTTCTACACAAAATTGCAAATGTGATAACAGCTCCGGTTTTGGAGTTGGTAAGCAAATGTTTTCAAGAAGGCATTTTCCCGGCCCAATTAAAACTTCCAAAAGTTGTCCCAGTCTTTAAAAGTGGTGACATCAACGAATGCACTAATTACCGTAGCTATATTACCATCGATATCAAAGTTATTCGAAGGACTGATAGCTGAAAGACTAATAGCATGCTTTGAAATAAAATTATTACTCACGGAGTGCTGGGCACTCATTTGGTTGGGCAAAGTATAATACAAAGTTGTTTCATTATACTTATGCCGGTATACATTATGTTAATTTTTTTGAAATGCAGATACTATTTTAGCTTTGCAAAGAAATTTAAACTCAACAAAATCATGATATCCAGTAATGTATTTGCATGCCAAAATCCAATTATTACCTCTCTATTGGCAGTTTTATCATGTCTGTCGAATTATGTTCTAGTTACACTGCCTATACCCTCACCTAACACAATCACAAGTCATTAATGGAATGAATAAAATTTCATTTAAAAATCTTGACTAGCACTGATGTCAAGATTTTTACAGGAAATTTAAACCGAATTGCAAATATCCCCCGTAACAACCCAATTAGATTCGTTTTGATATTTTGGGTTGATAAACAGATAAGGATCGATTTTAAGTTACTATAAAAAACGCAAATGCAACACTTTACCGTATGGGTAATCAGTAACCATAATGGGTCAGAGCTACTGTGAAAACCAACTCAGAGCAACGCTAGTTGAATACGAAATATGACGTGTTACACGAGAGTGGAATCCAGGCGCTCCTAAACAGTGTGTAGGCTAACGATCAGTTTCGTTTTCAAGTAATATTATGCTCCGACGATATATGCATACATTTAATTGATTACCATGCAATGCACGGCTGTCTATATACATGCTCGAAAAAGTTTGTCAGATGAATGCTGATGTATTGATGATTTCAGAAAGTGACGTGCACAGAAAGGAAAAATAATGCATTCCTCCTGTATTTTATTCTGATCGATGCACTAAATCTAATAATTCTGCATCGACATTTCATATTCACAACATATTCACTCTCTTCAATTACACTGGGCAACAAAATTTCAGATTTATTTTGTCCCACGTAGTAAAGTGGGTGAACTTGGTAGTACACTTATTTCATATCTGTTTTCAGAATTTTTCTATCAGGTAGGGTTTCAGAGTGACAAAACAATGAAATTGCTTGAACGGAACACTCTTTAACAACGTCAGCGTATATGTTCATTCACCGAGCTCTAGCCGACAACTGAAATATCAAGAGATGCTATCTAAGAATGGGTAATGCAGGTCTTAACACGTCAAGACATGTTCAAACGTTAACCATTGCATGCTGCTTGATCATAGCTCTAGCCGACAACTGAAATAACGTCAAGACATGTTCTCTTATACTACATATCTACGCATGCATATTTTACGTGGATAAGCGAATATCCTGGAACATAAAAACTAAGGGTGATGGATAAATTCTGAAAACATAATTGATTTCACCATGCAATAGTATACGGGAGTCGGGCATGTTGTGCTTGGGAGAAAAATCTTGTTAACCAGTGTTATTAGAAGGTTTGCAATAAATAGATACAAGCTCCGTTAATTTTAAGAATACGAAATGACGCACAATTCGGTTGCTTCCTGATGTCGTTTTTGCTCTTTTTCACCAACACTTCAGTCAACATATATTTTCAAATGTTTTTGCTGCTTTATTGGTTTATGAAATCACGCGGGCAGAGTTGAGAAGAAAGAACTGAACGAATGAACTGATGAATGAACGAATGAATTGACAATGTCTGAACTTGAGTTACACAGAGTTTCAAATTTGATAAGGTCTGCGTATAAAAATGGGCGATAATAAATATAGATAGTCACTCACGTGTCCATGCTAAAAATCCTTTTCGCTGAATCGTTAGTTACATCTTGGATAGATTAGCGACACCTAAAGATTGAATTTGTGAAATTGCAATGTTCTATTGACCGATGAGGTCCTATATTGTATGCTCTGGGTATTTTAAACGCCAGGTCAAACGAAATTGAAGTCGCGGAATATGTTGTCGAAAATATGTGCAGTTAACTCGGATCAAACTCTATATTAATTAGCCGAGACAAAAATATTTTTTGCGCTTTAAAGATGATTATTAAAATTTAAATAACATGCATCGCATCATATTTTACTTTATTTTTAACACTATAGCATTAGCATCATCCAGATTAAACTAGCCTTTAAAAAGGTATTTATGATTTCATGCAATTAATCTTTTTATTCGTTGTTTCGTTGGAAAAAAATGACATTAAAACCTTTGCATACTTTCTCTTTTTTCCTTGATATTTTCAAACCCACAACTTTCAATACGTTTAACAATCTCTTTCATTTGTTACAGCACAAAGCGACATCTACTCGTAGGAGGGGAACTGAGAAGAACATGATTCCATCTTCGACGAAGAAGAAATAGCTATCTTACCTTTTCTTTCACGCACATCTCACCTCAAGCAGTATTATAGACAAGGTAAGAAGTCCAATTATTAAGTGAGAGATGCATCGATTCCACGTACTTCCACTGCAGATACGTACATATATACATCGCTGTACAACAGCACGCAACGCAATAACATTTTAGTAAGTTACTACACATGTTACGTATGTTCGACGATACAATGCACATAGCTGAACGTTTACTTCGAGCTGTGTATTTACAGTAATTTTCTTTGCGTCGTGCTTTTGTGTTCTTTGCGATGCAATCACGACATTGTGACTATGCACGTAGTAGTTCATCCATTCGGTGAAAACGAAACCTTATAGAAGCAAAGAAAAGTTACGTGATTGTCATAGCAAAGTCTCTGTTGCATAATATGATACGATATCATACGTAGTGTGATACGCATACGTAAATATTGTTAAAGCTATTTTGCTTTTAATATATACAGCGTCTAATAAATTATATATTAATACATCGAAAATACAGAGTCGGGCGCTGGCATTGCGGCTTTTTCTGATAAGGTCTTTGTGTTTCAAGCTATCACTAAGATATTTAAGGATGGTCTACTTTGCGCAGTTCCATTCAACCATGACTTACGCAATATTGGTTTGGGACCATTCTGTTCATTTAATTGATGTCTTTGCGATCCAGGGTAGGTGTATTAGGTTAATTGCAGGCCTGGGATATAGAAATGGCTGCAAAGTAGCCTTTAAATCCTTGCAAGTACTAACAACACCTTGCGCATATATTATCCTCTTTAATAAAGAAAATATTAGTAACTGCAACACTAATAGTGACATTCGCACCTATCCGACGAGACTCAATGATAGCATAATTTTGGATTATTTAAGACCAGCCAGAAGCAGAAATAGTACACATTATTATGCGGCAAAGTGTTTCAACACCTTACCAAAAATTGTTAGAAATGTATCTTTCTCAACTTATTTAAAAATTTATTTCATTAAAAAATGCTTCTACTCTGCCTCATAATTTCTTAATAATAATTTTGACGATTGATTACTGAATGTTAAGTGTATTTATTAATAATGTAGTTTAATTAATTATCTAATATTTGTTTATTTCTTCCTTGTGTTCTTTTTGACGTGTGTAAACACTTTCTTGTGTATCAGCCTAAATAATAGTAATTATAATAATAATTATTATTATTATTACCACAGAAACGTCCCCATGCCGAATATCTCTGATCTGACTCGCAAGGGTGTGCTGCAACGATGGGTCTTCGACCCCTTACTGTTCTTAATATTTATTTATCTTACCAAAGTCTGTTACTTTCAATTTTTAGGAGTGTAGACGGATGACTTTCTCATCTGGAAAGTCCATATGAGAATCTCCTTTCTGAACCAAATTCATATTAGTGTTTTCCGTTTCGAAATTTACAATCTGTGTTAACGCGCCAACAGTTTGGTATATGCTTTTAGTAGGCTTAGCTAAGTAGTTATGTTTTGGAGCATCTCAACGTTGGATAAACATGTTTTTATTTGTCAGAAACAGATTGTATGTTGCTTAACTGGTTTAAAAGCCTCTTATTCCGGCTGACCAACCAGTTTTCTTTAATCATAAATTACTAACTTAGTCTTGTATTCTCATCTTTGAATTTGCTTTCTACGCCTATGAATAAATTTCAACTTAACATAGACAAACATGATTACAGTACTCGATGTAAAAATGATTTAGCCACCCCCAGCTCTAGATTAAGTTTACATCTGCAATTATCATAGATTCTAACTAAACTACCCAAATATTTAAAAGATCTTTCTCGTATACGTTTCAAACGTCATGTATCTACGAGTATGTACGTGAACTACTGGTAATGAATAGTTTTTATTCCGTACCGGAACTTTTAAACTTCAATTTACCTAAACGTCAATACGATAAACTACGAACGAAGGAAAATAATGTTAGACGTAGCACTTTGGGAGATATGCACCACCCAGAACACACAGCAGAACACACAGAACACCACTTGAATAACACTGACAATGAGTGTTATTCAAGTGGTGTTCTGTGTGATGCATATCTTCCAGAGTGCTGCGTCTAACATTATTTTCATTCGTAGATTCTGTTGAGGATGGCAAACTTATGTAGCTGCCGAAATACGTATTTGGAGTTCTTCACTCACGCATTAGCGATGAAGGTGGGTTTAGCATTCGGAGAGACGCTGATGATGCCTGAAAGGCAGAAACTCGAGTCCGCCTTTAATGCTTTTACCCCTTTCATTGCTTTTGCTAGTATGGTGATTCCAGCAATAAACCATGAGCCTGTAATGCCATTTTTTCGGTTAATTGTTTTTGGCACTGTTGATGTTTCTTATGTTACGTCATAGTTAAGCCGTTCCTGGACTCACAACATACACAGTCCTTCTGGCGGGACTGACAGTCCATGCAATGTCCGAGCTAGATGAAGTGTACTGCATTACTGGCGTTATTGCATTTGTCTCGGTGGCTTGTGGAAGACCGGTGTGCCCTAGATGGGGCATGTCGTGGTGCAAGCAAGCGGCTGGGACATTTCGCAATAAGTTTGGTGACGGGTTAGCGATGAAGGTGGGTTTAGCATTCGTAGAGACGCTGATGACGCCTTGTAGGCGGAAACACGAGTCCGCCTTCAATGCTTTTACCCCTTCATATTGCTTTTACTAGTATGGTGATTCCAGCAGTAAACTATGCGCATGTAATGGTATTTTTTCGGTTAATTGTTTTTGGCACTTTTGATGTTTCTTATACTCGAGAATGCTTCTCTTATCCTGTTTTTCATATCACCTTGTGTAGCTGGCGGTGGTATATAAGGTTTTTTCTGACATAGGACCTCATGAAGAAGTAAATTTTAGTAAACTTAGATAATCAAGCTGGTCACTGAATTTGTTCCCCTCTCCTTGTCCATCTTTCAAGGAAATGATCGGGTATTAACCTAGTGTGAAGTAACGAAGCTCCATCATGCAGATACCACATCCTTTGACGAACGTTTAGGGGAACATTTTCCAATAACAACGGTAAATGATTTTCTAAAAAGTCTAAATAAACTCATCCTTCCACAAAATGTGATACAATTACCTGATGTCCTAGCTAGTAATTAACATCTAAGACTGTCTTACTGTCATTTTTCCACGATTAACTCGTTATATTAAAATGATTTCAAAAAATCTCACTTTTATAGAAAGAATTTAAAATATCTTAGAAATTAATGACTTTGGGTCTATACCGAAAGTCATTGATTTTTAAGATATTTTAAAGTATTGTATTTTATATCATAAAAAGAAAGAACAGTTTGGGTACTTTCATTTTTACTAAGCACTCTCTATAGAGCAAAAATGAAAGTACCTAAACTATTCTTTCTTTTTATGATATAAAATACAGGCTAAATAATCAAGAAAGTAATGTATTCGAGTTTTGACTCGCCCTGCATTCAGGACAATTTGTCACTGTAGTGACAAAAATGTCACTTTACAATAAAACTAACTGAATATCAAAAGTCTACGCATGTAAAAAAAATCAGACCGTGTCGTTTCCACTATACAAAACCTAGAACTCTGTGATTTTCATATAACTTCTGAAACACGCTGTATAATTCAATGAAATTGTAGATTGGAAGTGTGAGGCATCAGCTTAATCTAAATCTGAAATAATATACTGAGTGTTGCATTTAAGAAAACGTATGTTTGGTTCATCGTTCACCCTATATAATTCAATGAAATTGTATATTGGATGTGTGAGGCATGAGCTTAATCGAAATCTGAAATAATATACCAGGTGTTCCATTTAAGAAAACGTATGTTTGATGCGCCCTAGTGATACGAAACACCCTGTATATATGAAGGTAATTTTAAAACGTTAAGTTTAAGACTATCTATAATTTTCGTAAATTACTTTTTTGATATCTTGTGTGATAATGGATATATCGAGCTTTGCCCCACTAATGCGTCAGCCTGTATATTAAGAGTCCTTTCTTTGTGTGTGTTTAACTTTGCTTACTTATGCCAAAGCACGTTCTTTGTTTCGAGCGCACAGAGCATTTGTACTGATAATAACTGCCTTTAAAATATTTTATTTTCTTGAATTACTCGCAGCGTTTGTATTGGGTTTGGCTCTGTTACGTTTACTCTGCGTCGGAGTGGCTACGCTAAAAGCGTGTATATTGTCATAGCGTGGTGTTATTAATTGTTTCGTTAACTTACCTAGGGAGAAGCCTTTTCACAGCCTTTGTTTCGTACGTCTTATCTTTCCTTTGTCGGTTATCGTTTATATTTTGTTTCCTCTATTTTAAGGGTCTGACTTAGTAGCTGCCTATCGATTGCTTACATCGATCTGTCAGATTGTATTGGGCAGCCTGGAAAACCTTCGGTGATCTTGATGTTTCCAAAATGTATCAGGGTCTGGATTTTCCCTAACCTCTTATCCCTTTTTTGTTTTGTGTTATCTAGGGCATGTCCGCAATTTGAGGTTTTTGAAAAAAAGGCATGGCAATTATACGGTTCAAAATCATAAAAATAATATTAAGTATACAGAGTACAATTTATTTTACGAGAACAGATTAGTATTAATATAATTAAGGCATAAAAGATATCTGGTTGAATCTGGATTTAACCATACAAAATGGTGATAATAAATGCATCGACGTTCATTTACGTATATGTGCTTGTATAAAGACAAGTAAAGAATTGGAAAAGATTGCAAGTGCTGTGAGGCAGCACAATAAACACACTATATCGGATTACTCCTCCTGCACAATAAATTGATTAATTCGGCACACATGTTTCGGGAATACATAGATTCCCATCACCAACCGCATAACCGAATTCGGTATAGTATATTTACAGTAAATAGTTAGTATATTCGTATATTTCAAGTAAAATATACATATAGAACACTTCCCACGATATTGTACAAAATTGGCACAAATAAATAACTACATCAGAGTGTGTGAAAGTTACACCAACATTTTGTACATTTCACCATTAAAAGCCAAAATTTGGCAGTCGCGTTCACTTCTCGGAACACGTTACGTAACCTTCTGGGGAATCCGAAGGACATATCTTCTCAAAAACAA
>JARFOC010048494.1:0-21155 GCA_031763485.1 Osmoderma eremita | reverse complement strand
CAATATATAAATACATGTTATCAGACAAGCGCCACAATTTTTCTGTTGAAAACTTTGAGAAATATGTAATTGTAAATGGTTTTCATAGTTAATTATGTTGTAAAATGTTCTAAATAAACTTGTAGTAAACATAATAGATTTTTTTTTCTATATTATTCCATTTTCTAGCATTACTCCATTTTTTTATCGCATATTTTTCATAAGAAAGTACATATTTAGGCCAAAACATCTGCATATTTATGCGCATATTTCCACTTTTATTTTTGCACATAATCCGGCCTCTAATCATTACTATACAATACAACAATTAAATTCTGTCAAAACTAATAAACAGAAATTATCAGTTTAAAATAGAAATACCCCATATCATCTTGTTCAGTAAAGAACTCTGAATACGTATTTCGGTAACTAAGTTGCCATCCTCAGCAGAAAACCACGAAGGAAAATAATGTCAGACGTAGCACTCCGAGAGCTATGCATCTCATAGAACGCCACTAATAACATTGACGTATTCAGAGTTCTTTACTCAACAAGTTGGTAAGGGGTATTTTCACTTTAAATTTATTTATCCACCGTATCCTATTACCTATATAGAAATTATCAACGCCAAACCTGATTCAAAATAGCATGTTCGCGTAAAAAATCTGTAAATTTTGTAGAATAGGAACATTGAAATGATTTTTCAGGACAATAAAATCACCTATAAAGGATTTCAAAAATATAATAGAAAATAGTATTGAGCTCAATATTCGGAAATAATAATGTGCGAAGATACAAAATGTTAATTTGAAATAATTTGCTTCAATTTATAATATGCATAATAACCGTTTTATTATTTAAACTCAGTGTTATTCTAGTAGTGATCTGATGCAGAACATATCTTCCTAAAGGAAGACAATACTAGAATTGGTAAAATGTGGACAATGAACCCATTATCAACGAAAATTGATGACAACACATTGAGTATGAAGGAAAAACTTTATTTACTTATCCTCTAGAGACAATCTTAAGGCTAACTTTCAAATATCGACATAAAATAGAAGCCGTTTTAGGCGTTGCATTGACATCGTTGAGCGCCTAGAATCTATAAATTTATTTGAAACAAGCAACAGCAAGTATCACATTAACAATGATATTTTAAGATGTTATATTTACAATTAATGGTATTAAATCATAAATAAAATTAATTGTCAAACAGGTGACAACAATATGTATAAATTAAATAATATTACGAATAAAATAAGTAGAATAAATGTGATAGCGAAACTAGCGTACAACCAAAAAAATATATAAATAAGAATACAAATTTTGATGTTCTTAGTGACATTTGTTTACAATTTTACACTTTTATAATTGTAATCGGCTCTCGAGCCAACACATTTGTATGTAGCGTCGGGAGAAAGAAAGTATCTCTGGATCTAGCAGCGATACGTGGAACATTAAATTATGTCTTCAATAAGAGGTAGGATAGTGACACTAGTCCTTAAGCTTAGAAGATCGGATAGTTATGAGAGTATTTATATTCCTAAGATTAAGGACTTTTCAACTTATTACTTTTTCCTTTTTAAGGAGTTTTCTAGCTTATACGAACTCTTAGGATAAATTGTGTGGAAATTATAAGTAAATTTGTAACGAATGTGATATTTTTAATTGTGCTGTTATGGGTTTAGGTAATTCTTATTTCTCTTTAATCTGCCAATTACATCGTTGTATTTATTTATGGATGTTATGTTCATAAAAAAGAATTTTATTCCAGTGGCGATCTGGTGCAGTAAATACTCAGTAATATTAAGCTTAAGTTTATTGTTTTCTGACCAACCAGATACCTGTCAAGCTTGCGTTGAAATGCCAGCATAATTAGAGGCCATTATTGCAGATTAAATTTATAATTTACAATTAAACAAATTATGTTTGCTGTTACATATTATTGTTATATTTAAACAAATGTAGATATCACTTCCAATTAATAAATGGAAGTATAATGATTATTATTATAAAACTTTTTTGTCCTATCCTATATAATGTATGTGTAGAGGGAGGGATATACAGATGTCCCAAGTTGAGTGGCCTATTAAAATATTTTGGGGAAGGAAATGTACAAAAATTCTGAAAATAAGTACACCGCATAGGGGAAAGTGATCTTTCAGACTAAATTATTTTCATTTTTGCATCACTTCTGGTTGACCGAAAGTCGCCATTGTTGTTCATTGCACATTCTGATTGTAAACGTTATTCTATGTACCAAATGTTAAGGTTTCCCTATACCTAACTGTAACCGATTTTGAGATATCTGCAAAAAATAGTTTTGCAGCTTTTCATTAAAAAAAAAATTTAAAATTAAATTCCAAGATTCAAGTTGCTTATCATTTGAAAGTATAATCCTCAGGCTTTCAAATCATATCCTAATTATCCAGCCCGCAGTACTAAAGAAGTGACAGCTCTATATTCTAATTACTAATGCATTAAAGACTATAAATTTTCCAGACTTTCTAGATCTTGCCCATAGAAATCTTTTTTTCCAAGGCATATTACTTCTTTTTTTGGAGGCGCTCATTAAAAGTGAACTTAAAGTGACTTAAGTTTACTTTTTTTCTTATTTGCTACATTTTTCCTCATTGTTTGGTTGAAACTTATTGGGAAAAATTGCATTACTTCTAGCAAAGTATGCAATTAAAATACACAATTATTAATAACCACAAAACGAAAAGAAATAGGTATATGGAAACCTAATACTAGTCGCTGCAGAATTTGATTCTGTGCATCATGATGTAAAAATATACAGAAAGTTTTGGACAGTTAAATATAATGAGTTTGGTGGACACCATGTCGTGACCAGACTGTAAAATTTTCAGAAATACTTAGGCTATGATTTGAAAGCCTAAGAATTATACTTTCCAACGATAAACAACCTGAATCTTGAAATTTAATAGTGTAATAAAAACATTTTTTTTTAATGAAAGGCTACCGAAAAGAATTTTTACATAAATTTGAACATATCTCAAAATCGGTTGCATTTAGGTAAGGAAATCCTTAATATTTTGTCTTTAGAATAATGTTTAGAATTATAATTTGCAAAAAATTGTAATATTCCATTTAAAATAAAAAGTTAATGGTAACTTCCGGTTAACTGGAAATGATGCAAAAGTAAAAATTTGAAAGATCTCTTTGGCCTGCCCTAGGGCAACTAATATTTTCAGAATTTTTGTGTATGTTCTTCCCTAAAATATTTTAATAGCCCACTCCACTTGGGAGACCCTGAATTTAGTGGTCGGTGAAATTAAAAATTTTTAGCTGTGGGTTGGCGGCCCATAATCTAGAGAGAATGGCAGATCACAGATGGTCCAAACAAGCACTCGCATAGCGACCCACAGGGAATAGACCTCTTGACAGACCGATGAGACGAGGGATTGCTATGTGAATCAAACCTAATTCATGAAGAGGAAGAAAGAGATATTTTACTTAATGATCTATATTTTCTGTAGGAGAATATGTAATGTTTTCGAATATCTTTGATGAGATATTATCTTGTACATAATTAGTTTTTCCGCATGCACGTTTTTCTTCTTAAAAAAAATTGTTAAACCAGTGCTTCCTCTCTCGAAGAACACATCAAGTTCGTGGCTTCAACATCGCATGTTTGAAATTTATTCAACTGATCGATTTGGTAATATATCTTGATCGAACCCACAATAACAGCCAAGTGCGCATTAAGCTTTTAATTTCAGTAATTGATTTGGACATAAAACAATGAGCAACGGAAAATGATTCTGCGATTATCAGTAGGTAGTTATTTTCAAAGAATCGAAATCTATCACAAAACACTTCTGCTGGGATTATCCTTTATCTACGGTATTACATACAAGCAAATCACTGTTGCAGCGCACGTTACCAGCAGGAATCATACATAATCTGGAGATTCCTGTTATCACCTGCGTGCATGCATGCATATTTGCGAGCCGCTATCGGCGAGCAATTTCACAATTTACCGCCTCACTATCGATTATGGTTTATAGCGATTGTATAGAGAGAATGAGCCTGGACCATCGCCGCAGTTATTGTAATAACAGCGGACGCCTAGAAGTAACGACCGCCTTGTATTTTATGTAATATATTATACGGAACGCGCGCGTTATATAAGGCGGAATAGTTTAATCCGGGCATTAATGAATACTAAACAAGTACGGTGAGAGGCTCTCTAATACAGGCAATAATCCACCTGTGAAACGTTTTATACGTGATATCCTGGGTCCGGCGCGTTCCGACACTCCATTTATCAGGACCGACCGGCACGAATAAATTAACATTGTCTTACGGCGCCCCCTGAAACAGCGGGATTAAAATGGCATTAAGTGATTTATTATAAAGCGCTAGGAGAAAATCCAATATCCGCGTTTTATGGCGGCTTGCCTCATGGTCTTCTACAACGACACACAACGCCACGCCAAACATATTGGAATGATGGCGAGGCAGGAGTAAAAGTGCTCGCGCTTCCCGCAACCTATTTCTATGATTACTATTTAAATTGCTTCGGAGCCGTTTCGGAATGAAATAAATCTACAAAAGAAAGAGTTGAACCGAGAAGAAGAAAAGGAAGTTGTACAAGCGCAGAGGGAAAAATAAATGCGTTTATACTTTAATTTATTTCCTAGACAGTTAAATTACAGTGATACAGTAACTCAACCAATGCTTCTTATCACGCTACTACAGTCCACGCCAGAAGTAACTATTAGGGCATCTTTTTCGTAGAGTTTCGTTTCAATAACATGCTGTTTCTGATAAATTGCTTTATACATATAGCATTTTAGAAGCTTCAAATGGTCGAATGTGCATTTGTGCGTGTAGGTGCTTACAATCTGGGTGGATTCCTGTGTAGCGGAAAATACGACACTCCGTGGTTCCTGCGTTACGATACCAAGTCAATAAATTAGTAACTTTATCTCTTTGAAAGGAAACTATCATTAAAACGATGCTTATTTCTTTTTTACCCAATTAATTCATTGCGTAAAGAACATTGAAGCTACGTAAATTAAACACCTACTTGCATGTGGTAATGATAGTTGATACTAGTAAAAATCCACATCATATCTTATTAACCAGCATCGCATAATACGGCGATATTTTCAAACATGAAAATTATCTTACATATACTTATAGATACCTGTCCGAAAAGTAATTACATTTTCTAAGTTATTTCAATGAAGTTCCCTACAAATTTCCATACATATGAATTAAATGAGACAGTACTCATTGCATGATCTGATGGGCAGTTAGAATTAGCGATGGGATGACTCCAGCGAAAAATAATCGACTCCTTTATTATTGTTATAATCGAGAATGCTCGAGTATTCAGCTTAAATCATTGGAGTACTAGTTTTACCATTGAATTGCTTGTACGGATAATTGCGATCTTCATAAATTACATAAATGTTTTGCTTTTTCATTATTTGTTTTTCTAGTTACAATTATATTACAGAATTCTATACAGTAAAAGGTTGCAATAAAATCCAGATGCTTTTTTATCGAAGAAACGCTCGGACCCGTTGATTTTTGATTTTAGTTGCTGTTTTTCTAATGATTATTTCATGTATACATGGCTGATCCAAAAACAAGTTATGACAGCTCACTTTTTTTTTTTAATGGAAACACCTTCTTTTATTTCATTTTCATATTCTGAACATATTTTATGTTTCGTGTTCTATACCTGAATTCGACTGTTCCGGAAAAAAAATTGTAGAAGCCTAAAAAATTCAACCAAACTTAAACACTTAATTTATGTAAATAAAATCTTGAATTGAGTCATACTGTTGACGGTGACAGTTAACTCATATCTTAAGTAACTTTGTCTTAGCAAAACTTATCACGATAAGTCTCTAGTCTTGTTTGTTGCTTCATCAGTCTTCTTTTCGGTCGAACTATTTTTCTGTGGTTTGGAGATTTTTTTTACTGATTTTTCCTTTCAAAGATGGCAATTTACTGGTTGGCACTTTACGTCGTTTCGCCTCTAGACTGGCATTCAATTTATCCTTATAAGGTGAGCTTGTTAAGATGGCAGCTTTACATCTGTTTGCAGTTTTAGCATGCCTTGTTAATGCTGCCTTTGGGTATGGTTGAATCATTTCTGGTGAAACACAATCCTGAAGAATATTGGCCAGAGGTTTATCATCATCGCTGGAGAAGTTGTCCTAGGATTCATGAGGACCAGTTTCTTAATTGTGGTAGTATGTGGGTCGAATATGAAGTCGATGGAGGTGGTGTTTGATGCCTAATTGGAAATGGTGGTTCTCTTTCTGATGAGCCCTCTCTCGTTGAAGTTGATTCATTTTCTGGCTGATCAGTGGGATCGGCAGCTATAAACATATCGTCAGTTAAAGCATGACGATTAACGGGAAATCAGCCAGTTTTCTCAAAACCATGAATTGCATTATTAGGTGTTGCTGCCCTTAAGAAGGCCCTTCGCTAGCGAGATTCTTTAAAGCACTAATTAGTCTTAGGTAATTAGAGAAGGCACAACAAGTGAGATCACTTGTTGCGCCTTCTGCTATTTTCACAGCCCCATTTACCGCTTGTGTTTTTCAATAGGTGAAACCGTAACAACCTTCTTTGTTTTCATTAAAATCCAAATTTACTTCTATATCAATTTGCTTGCCAAGTAGATCTTTTTGCGCTAGCTCTGTTTCATTTTGAACAGCAAATTCATTAACTATTCCAAGCGGGTGCTTTAAGTTAACCCCAACGCGTTTGAAAATGGTCGCCTTAGAGAAGTTATAAGCTATAGAACATATGTATATGCAAACTGAAGCGTTATCACGATGAGTTTTTTTTTAATGGTACGTCTCAAGGAAAGAGTGCGAATAGAGATACTGATGATGATTGATTATGGGAACAGGATACGCATCGAAAAGGAAGTCTGAGGAATAGTTAATGCCAAGTATCTTCACAGAGAGCCAATATGTCAATCTACTGTCAACAAGATAGAAAACAAATATCGTGATTTAGGTCACGTCAGGGATAACTATACGAAAGGTTGGTTTACGGCATCAGAAGATAACCAGCTGGTATATCATTCTCACTTCACTTCAGTAAATTATTCTACTATATCTGGATGCCCAAATTTAGCCATTACTAGAAGGTATCTCACACATGTTAAAAGTACCCCTAAAAAAGCATTAGAACTTCAAATTACACTCACGAGATAGCCAAGGTAAGAAACATCTACTCCACAAATTAAGTATCCTTTTCTGCAAATAATATTCTGCGAAATTCTAGTGTAACCTGAACATAGGCTCATCAAAGTTCAACTCAGACTATTTATCATAGGTACCTGAAATTTGGAAAATATACGATACGAGCAGACATAGGGAAGTGTCTGAAAATTCTCTCCCTAAGACGTGAAAAAGAGGTCGAGTGTTTTTATAGGCACACCTACATACATTGAATTATGGGGTGCTCCAGTAAATTTACACAATCCAGCAATTCTATTCGAAAGTATTAATAATTATAGCAAATGCTGCGTGGTATGTGTCTAAATCAATATATACTGTTATGATCTTTCCCACCACCTGTTTCTGTTCTTGTTGATCTTATCTTATCGTTGTCGGATTTGTCTGCAGTATACGCGACCATTACATACTTTCGTCTTGAACTTATTATCGGTTACCAATTAAATTGTTAAAGTAAGGTGCCTCCATCTATTCGATTATTTAATAAGGCTAGTTAACTAGAACCCTATACAGTGGGTAGTAATGATATACCAAGACCAGCCAGATGCAGATAAGGGGACTAATTAACGTTACTAGGTAAAAGAATATTTATTTTTCAAATACATTGTAAAACACAACACATTCTCACACATAACACAATACAAAGGAGTTTTCGGAGGATTAACTACACGTATTCACACGAGAAACCAGTACAGTTTCCATCAATCGAGGTTGGCATTAAAGGTAGCAGTCGTCGACTATTACGTATAAGCGGTATCCACCTGGGCGACCAAAACATGTAAACATCGTGCGAGTAACTAGGTGCGTTACTAGACGAAAAAAAAAAAAGGAAATAAACAAAAACGTCAAGTTAGAATTTTTGTACGCGTCAGGTGAGAATTACTAGCGATCAATTTAAACTATATTAAGTAGTGAGTTGCACGATCCACAAAAATAGAGGAAAGAGATACTGGAGGTTGGAGTTAAGAGGAGAGAGATACTAGAGGTTGCAGTAAGAGGAGAGGGGTGAAAGAAGATTGAAGAGAGAAAAGGGTTCAAACACGATACACTTACACACAACAAAGTATTTAAGGTATTTATAAAGTTAATTTTGAAATATTGTCAAAATTATTGTAGTTCTATTACATAGTAACCGTTTTTCAAAATTCTAGATGCATAACCAATGTCAGGATTTCAATATTTGTAAATTAAAATTATCAATTCAGATATATGTAGTATTGTTATATTTCGAAAAGTTGTCTGGTTAAATCAATCAGATGTAAAAACGAACTCAACAGCCATAACAGTAGTTTAAATCATATGTGCGTTAATGTCACATCCTGACGGAAACATCTTTTAAAAGTCAATTTTGTAACACTGCAATACATGCAAACGTTGACATACCTTTTATTGAAGAAGAATGCAGATCGCGATATGATAAACATATCAAGCACTCCAATGATAACGAATCCGAAACGACTTCAAATGAAATAACTAAACCACCTACTCTAGGTAACTCTAATAGAATTGTATCGTATTGTAATTGTACCGTAAATGTCATAAGATTAGCTAATAAAACAAATTGCAAAGATAAAAATCTATAAAAATGATATACATGTGTATTTAATCTCTTCTTAAAACAAAAGAAAAACCAATATTTTGTAATTTTCCGCAAAGCAATTATCAAGTACTACGGCATTAACAAACAGCTTATTACAGTCGATAAGATTGCAATAATAATTCCAATAACGACAGATAAACAGTTGTTTTGGGATAATATTTATGTTTACAGTGAATTGAGAAATCCGCAAAAGCGTGCGAACGCCATTACAAATAAAAAGTGTTTTATGACTCTGCAATTCTAGAGAATGCCTGTATTCGTACGTCTGCACTTAGATAGTATGTGTAACAACAGCATGTTGTTTATCATTCTTATTTAAAAACGCTCCTATACAGTGTCTCAGGATACTATGCATTCGAGTGCATACACGGTGGGTACGTGATCGGCATACGAAAGAAAGTGCAAAAAGGGACCGCTTCTGAAAGATACGGGATGTGAAAGGAAAGGATAGGGGACAAGGGCAAGGAGAGAATAGGCGCATGAGTAAACGTGATGCGATGTGCGATACATATTTGATTGCAGTTAGACAATAAATAATGCCACTATCGTAAGATGTTCTTATGAAAAGTTGTTCAGTTGTTCAGCAAATTTGTGTATGCACTTTTCAATCTAATAGTCGATTTTCGTTATCTGTGATATAAAATATGTACCAAATTTTTGCATATTATCATTTTATCATTTACAAATACACAGGCAGTTTACAGTCTTGTGATTTTATTTTCAAGGAGCGATTAAACATCTTAAAATAAGGGCATAAAAATATCTAAATAAAACAACATAAAAATATCTTAACAAAGTTGAATAATAAGAGAGGTATTAATGTTTAAAAAAAATTATAGGTTTTATTTTTAAGTGGTGGTTAACCACCATAAAAAAGGTTTTTAACGCTAAAACGATTGATCAACAACTTATGCAAAGTAAATGTAAACTTTTCCCATCTGAAGAATTGCAAGAAAGCATGCATCAGTCTTACGATTATCTGATCGAAGTGTGAGAAGAATCTTGCATCGAGACTTGACAATGCATCCCTATAAGATTGTGTTGGTGCAAGAATTGAGTGAAAGAGATTGCGAGGTCAGTAGAAACTTGTGTCCAGACATGTTTCGGAACATTCACCGAGAAGATGTCGTGATTTTTTCAGACGAGGCACATTTTCATTTGTCAGGTGCAGTAAATAGACAAAATTGCAGGTACTTGTCTGAAAACAAACCCTAGCAACTCAATCAACGACCATTCCATAGTCCCAAAGCAACAGTTTGGTGTGCTGTTTTTAATTCTGGTGTGATTGGTTCGTATTTTTTTGAAGAAAATGGTAAGAGTGTTACTGTAAACAGCAATCGGTACTGTGCCATCCTCCGTGGCATCCTACAGAGAAAACTAGGCGAACTGTTTAATGACCTTGCGAATGTGTGGTTCCAACAAGATGCGCCAGATAGCCCACACAGCACGTGAATCACTGGCATTGGCGAGGGAAATTTTTCCTGGACATGTGATTTCTTTGCGTGGTGATATTGGGTGGCCACCACGTTTGCCAGGCTTGGCGCCTTCTGATTTTTTTCGGTGGCGCTATCTCAAGTCTAAGGCATACCAACATCGCCTACAAATTTTAGAAGCCCTCAAGAAGTTGAAGCTATCACGCCCGACATGACTCGGAGAGTAATGAACAACTTCAGAGAGCGGCTCAACCAATGCATCAACAATGGAGGCGGCCATTTGAGTTGCGTATTGTTTAAAACACATTAATATTGCGCATTCTTAAACGGCATTATGTGTGTTCTTATATAACAATAAAAATGCCCTATCTTACCTGGTTTCGTTTTTCTTAGCTTCCCTAAGAGGAGCTCCTTCTGTCGCACCCTGCATATAATACATTCAGTGCACAGCCGCATAGTTACGCATATGTACTGTATCAAAGCTTACACATAATCTTTAAGACCTTTATAAGCTTTAATTCATCCATCGTATGAGCACTTCTTTTAAATAATGAAGAATTAACAATATTAGGATAAATGCCTCTTAGGAGCAAGTAATATTCTAGCACTGAACACCTGAGCAGTCTTTCGAATTGACATAATACCGCTCTTTACTTGGTTTAGAAAGGATTTTCTTCGTGTTCTACAGAATCCATCGTGTTTAACACCAAATTATCGGAAGTGGTTTTACAGGAAATGTGGCTAATAGAATACATTTTGAAGCGAGGTTAGAGATTGAGTATCCACCAATGTCAATCGGCTCCATAGATTCATAACTTCTATCATATCTAGGCGATCATGTCAGTATAGCAATTGGATAACGGTATAGAGTAAGTATGATGCCATTATTATTATCTACGAAAGGTGGAGGTTGGTTGTTGACAATTCTGAAAAATTAAATCAAGATTTGCTATTTTAATTATGATGATATAGAGGAAGTTGTAAATTAAACAAAATCAAGCAAGGCTAGTAGATGCTTGACGATACCACCACGGCATTTTATTGTCTATAAAATTATTTTATATGTTCGTGAAAATTTCCACAGTTAATAGCGATTTTATTACCACCAAGATTAGTTACTTGATACACATGAGCGTATCTGTATGTGAAGATAATATTTTAATATCTTCCACGCGGTGTATGAACGTCGCAGATTATAGATTCCGTTTATATCCTTTTGAAACGTAGACGGTTATTTTTACGAAGTCATTAATTATAGTATATACTACATCTAGTTTAGAAGCAAAATTTTATAGTTAGTATTTGTACATATGTATGTATATGTAGTGAAACAAACATAAACACTCTATCCGAACTTAGTTATTTTACTATATAAATAAGTTTTACGTTTCATACTATCCGCGCAAGATCTATATCGCACATACGTATCTAGACGTGTTTGTTATGGAGGTATGTAAATTATCGGGCGTCATAATTCCGACTGGGAGGTAAGCGGACGTAAAAGGGTTTGATTGAAATAAACGGCACCTGTCAATAAACGTTAATAGAATTTTACACCGCACGGGGCAATAATTTACTGCCCATTTCGCCCGATAAATTTTATAGTCAGCGCAATGCCCGAGACAGGTACTAAACATTGAAGTTTGCGTTAAGTGACTCTCATAATGTTTGGCAAATTGCATTCGCGAGGTAAATTAAATGTGGGACAACTGTGAAGATGCTCATACGTTTTACGATCGTCAGTATGTCCGCTAGGGTACCGCATCGTATTATTATTTTTTTGTTACGTCCTGATTCGCGGAAATTGGATGGGATCTTATTGTTGTAATACAATGAAGTTATAGTTTTCGTCTTAATTAAAATGCATTACCTACCTACATGCATATACGAATTTTCAAATCACCAATTTAAAAAGAAATTTGTGTTAACATATTTCATAGATTAATGCTCGGTTTTTGAAACGAAAAACAGGGGTTATCTGTTCGATATCTGGCCGTTTTACATGTAAAGCGGCCAGATATCGAACAGATAACTGCTGCTGTTACGTTTCAGAAACTGGACATTAGAGTTGTTCAAAGAAATCTAGCAAACAATCCATTCAAAATATATCGGACATTGTGTTGTAGGACATACACTCTACTTTGTTTGTCATCACAAACTATCCACAGATAAAAGTGTAAATTCCTGTAAAAAATTAATTAAACCAACTGCTTCGTAAAATGTCGCAATACCAAAAGATGTAGAAGAAGTATGCTCTAGTAACTTTATTTGTGTATTATGCGAATTAGGTTATGTCAGCTCAATGTGTAGCTGTATTTAATGGCCCAAATGATTGTCCGTATGATGTATATACACGTATGTCCACATCGGAACGGGGGATTTCTTTGTGAATGGCAACCGCGCATTCGAGTCTCGCTGACAATAAGATATCCAGTCGCAGCGTATCATAAACCGAGCAAGAGTATACACGCATGTCGCTCAATCACGTAATACTGCATAATTTTTCAGTACTCTCAGATTACGGTAAAAAGTACAGTTTCTTATATTCATTTTGCGGCTGCTATTCCATGCAGGAGAACGAAAAAGTAATTCTAAGTAGGAAAATAAACAACAACGGAAAAATAAACTCTACAATTATACAAAATAAATTGAAATTCTAACAATATTACTTTGTCCGCGGTCAAACAATAGCCGAGTTTTTCGTAAAACTCCCGCCTCACTGCATCGAGATTTCTAGCAGTTATTGACGCAAAAATTCTCAGTAGCTCTACTTGCAACTGTTGCAAGCTCGCTACTGTTGCAAAATTGTAAAGATTTTGTTGGAGAAAAATCGAAGGGATAGAGGTGGGCAATAACACAATTAGGAGAGGTGTTTTCCAAAAGCTCCATTACTAATCTGGTGTTAGCGCGGGACAACCGTCTTGCATAAACCAAATTGCATCAAAATCGGGGTTAAGTTCACGGACAGCGTTCGCAGTAAATTTTAATATTTCATTCCATTGAAATTGCCATCGATAACAAATGGCCCTATAATGTTATCACCCAAGATACCCGCCCAAACATTAAGTTTTTCGGTGTACTGAGTTCTTACATTACGGACCAGATGTTGATTTTCTTGAGACCAATATCGCACGACTGAGGGATTATGCTTGCTATGACGTGACTAGGAGGACTCGTCGGAAAACAGAATATTTTTTTATAAAATATTCGTTTTCGTTAGCCCTTTCCACCACGGACGCACAATACTCCATTCTTGCAAAAAATCTTCTGGCACTTTTGAACTTTATAACTTTTGTATTTGTTGCGTTTCAGAATACGTTCTACTGCGCTTCTACTGACACCGATTTCGTCTGAAATTTGCCAGATAGGCAAGGGGTCGCCCATTTCAATCAACGAACAAACCCTCATTTCTCTCTCCTCTCATTCGGCAGGTATTAGAAGGATTTGAGGCTGTTCGTCTATTTGTTGGTATTTACGGAAATTCCCGACCACACAGCTAAATTTCCTAAACGCTTGGACGATCCTATTAATCGTCGAATGTGAAGGAATAGGACGATTCACGTACTCTGCGGCAAATAGATGGACCGTGCTTTGATAGGAATTTCCAGCAAAATACCATGTTATGATTTGTACCTTCTCTGCGGTTGTATAAACTAACATAGTTCGGATATACTATGTTCATTTCTTAGAACTTTGCGTGCGTATAGACAGATACAAAATGATTCAGATAGGCGTGCTGCGTGTTACGGCGTTGCGCGCGACGAGACTGGCCGGATAAATGCTAGTACGCCAAATCGCGCTATGTACAATATATCTCGCACCCCAGTGAGAGCTGAGCATACGTGTATACATGTACAACGACAGAAATATTTAGAACTTCTTGTGTGAAATTATTTTGTAAGTGCGTCTCTAGTATGTTGAATTATAGGACTAGTGTTGGTATTCCAAAATAATGTTCTGATAGTTACAAAGTTGGGTGAAAAACTATAAACCGGGGACTAGCCGTTAAAAAAATTTTTGGATCAACAAAATCCTAAATTCCTCAAATTATTTCACTAATTAATTGCTAATTAAATAGAGATAATTGGATCAAGAAATTTTGAACAATTGCAATAGCATTATTTTGGAACCCAATGAATAATTTTATTATTTTATTGACAATACAAAGTAAAACTGAAAACCGCACAAAAAGTTCTTTCATGGCCATATTACCGTTATTTTTATTACTTCTCGCAGGCTAATAAATTCCTTGAAAATATGTTATAGGTAACAATGAAATTACTTCCTAGATTAACAAAAAAAGAATGGCCCTGTACTTACTTGATTATTAATAAGGTAACAGTAATATTACAATTATACTGCCAATATAAATAGGGACGATTTATCGGCTTAGCAAATAGCGTATTTATACGGGTCCCGTAATAAATTTTTTTCCTCCCATAAATCAAACGTCAATTTAGAAAGCAATTTACTACAAAATTTATCGCCGTAAAATTTCAAATTAGACTTTTACGTGTAGAGCAGCTACATCTGTATTAGCTATAGCCCGAAGTGTAAACTTGGATCGCTGTAGTTTTCTAAGTGATGCTATGTATACAACAAAGCCAGTTAAATTTCCGTTTCTTTTCAATAGGAAGGCATATGTGTGTGTTACAATATTATTATGATGCATTCAACAGCATATATCTAGGTAATAAGAAATTTATTGCTACCGGTTTAGAATATAATGGATGTATATTCTACATCAATAAAAAACTAGATAGTACATATGCACATATATGTACGTAGTTATAATCATACAATTCAATGAACTTTTTATTAGGCATAAAATTGGAGTTAAACATATCATGGTCAGATATGTGTATACATAAAATGCATAAGATTTCCTGTATGCAAATCTCAAATTCTGAGCGTCTTCTTAAAGTATATTTAGTAGAACATTAAGACGCCTACGCCGCTTGTGTCGTAAAATATCATTGTCAAGCGTTATGCATTTTGCCATTGGCGTAAGAGGGAACTGAAGATGCCATTTGTGGATGATTTATTTCATCGTTCATTGAACATTCTGAAGGTGTTAATGATGGAAACTTGGGCTTATTAGCAGCTAACCAACCACACGATATTAACTACTAGGTACTAGATACTTATCTAACGCCACACAACAATAATAAAATGATGTAGCCGTAAATACAATGATCGGAAAATATGCGAACTAATGCATGATTCTCTACTCATGAACTCGGCGAGTATAATTCAAATCTGCTAATGATTAAGCTAATTTTCAGGTGTCCGCATGTATATGCCAAAGCGACGGTGGTGCTTTTAGGGATCACATTAACTTGGTTGGACTTGTAGGATACAAAAGTTAATCTATTGTTTGGTTGCAAAAATCTTTTTTTGCGTTAAAAAGCTTACAGAAATGATTTTATCTCAATGCAGTAGGTAATCTACAAATATTTCAGTGATTATTATTTAGGAAATAGGAACAAAATATACCTAATGAAAAAAGAAACTAGAATTTTTCAAAAATGAAAAACGTCGTCACGGTAATGTAATGTTTGGATTTAATTTTTATTTATTCGCATTAGATATTAATTTAGCAGCCTTAATTTCATAGATACATACGTGTGAGCTTCACGATAAATTAAAATAACTTGTATAAAGATAATGAAGTTATAAAAATTATCGGAATGGGAATGCTTAAGTACCGAAGTAAACACTGCAGGGTCGCATTAAGGTGAAATATTCTTAAACCCGATTTTATAATAATGTCGTTTATATTAAAATTAATTATTTGTTAAATACATTGTGGGCAGTGTATCCTTTACTTTTATTAGGAATTTCGTTTAATGTTCTATGGTAATCATCACGATAAATTAAAAACTACTTCAATTCGTGCTAATCTGATTATAAATGTGCACCTATTTAATAAACAAATTAATGGTGGTATATTTATTTGTATCATCGCTCTTTTAATAAAATGTTCATATGTACCAGAAAAAGTCAGTATTTTCCTTACTAATTGTTATTCAAAACAGCCCCTGTAGCCCCTTTTCAATTTTTCCTAATACCCCCTAATGGACAAATACTATCTAATACTTCAAACGTAAACTCACAGTAGAAAACCCTTGTAATCCGATTAGAACTAATTAAAGTTATTTTAATTTAACGTTAAGCTCACTATACAGATTTAGAAGGTTTTGGAACTTAATTATTTATATTTTGCAAAGGGCTCATACTTCATTCACTTTATGAACGTATCCTATAGGAAAGGATAGCCCAATATTTTCTGTTTTCTGGTTGATTGAAAGTTGGGGAATCTCTACAAAAGTGAAAGTTGACACTTTCCCATATTAAATTTATGTTGGATAAATTGATTACTAGAACTATCAAATGCCAATGTTAGTTACCTCGTGTTGCAGTTTGGTTTCGGTGTTTGTGTTCTTAATATTTTTAATCTTTTAAATTTAACAGTTAAAAGATCATTTTAGAGCCATAGTTACCACCATAACAGGTAATCTTTTGTCAATAAATTCTATTATTCGATCTGTGTATATTATGGGATATTATAGCACTGACCTACTGCATAATGTTACCGCTAACAATCAAACATTCTCGTTGCCTGAGGTCAAGCCACTGTTGGTTGAAGGATGTAATTGCCGAACGCTGGAAAAATTATGATAAACATGCTTTTGCAGACGAAGATGGAATGTACCAGTTTGACAATATTCCGGAAGATATATTGGAGGAATTCATTGTAACAGCGAATACTGGTTCATCACACGATTCAGATTATAATTTGATAAATGAACAAATTACTTGTAACTAAAAGTTTTGTGAGTGGCCATAGCAGCACAAATGGTTGAGTGGCTGTTTACAAATCTAATCGTCCTGGATCTGACAACTCAGCTTTGTGTGTGAACAGAACTACAGGTTATTATTAATCTTGTAGAAAATTGAGAAAACTAAATATCCATCATTATCATCTACTTTTTAATTAATTAATAATGCAAAGCATGCATGTTTTCGATTGTTAACATGTTTTTGTACGATTTAAACAAGCAAAAACTATTGATTGATCAACCCGGATGATACAGGCGTGTATGGATTTTGTCAAAAAAGAATAAAATATGAATTGAAGTATTTGTTTAAACTATAAATAACTTTATCAGTCAAATAAGATGTCAACATATCTTTGAAGTTATTTACACGTTCATACTTACTTCTATTTGATGGCAGAGAGTTAAATAATTTTAAGCCCATACAATTTCGAGACAATTTACTAACTTCCAGTCTAGCAAAAGGAAACCGATTTCCAATCCCCACCGTAGCCATGAATTTCACTACTCTTCACAAACTTTGCACTTTTCAAAAATGCATGTACATATAGTTTGAAAATGTATAACCCAGTTAATGGCAATTTTTGAAATTCTCGAAAGAGTTCCCTGCAACTGTAGGTGCTGCATACATTTGCAATAATTCTTATAATTCGTTTCTGCGCCACAAAAACAGCACGTGTAGCAGACGACCTCCCCAAAAACCAACGCCATATCGCAGTCTACTCTCAACCAAGGCATAATCTGTAGTTATCAACTGCTTTCTTGCCAGTACATATTTTAAATTACGAAATAGGTACATTAAGGAATTGAGTTTAGAAACTAAATACTCACTATGGTTTTTTTATGTAAAATTCTGATCCAAATCTAGGTCTGAAAATTTAGTGCTATCCGTAGATGATATCATTTCATTGTCAATACAGAGATTAAATGACGGTACACTACGTTGCCTACTAAGTCATCTACATTTAATAAGAGTTTATGTTCGCTCAACTACTAATTAAGCCTGTCAAGAAAATAATTACATTTATATTCTAGAGTGTCTTTTACTTTATCCGATACAACAACAGAAATGTCATCAGCATACAAATTTATGTCCAAAAAGAATGTCATTAATATATAACAAAAATAAAACGGGACCGAAGACCGAACTTCGAGGTACTCCCATACTATTGTTGAAACTACTAGAATTGATAGGTTTTATAACTCCTTCAAAATTAGAATTCAATGATACAATCTGCTTCCGATCACTGAGAAAAGACGATACCCACTGTAATGCAATCCCCCCGATACCAATAGCCGACAATTTCCAGAACAACATCGCATGATTGACGCAATTGAATGCCCTGCTGAGATCACAAAGGATCGCAACAGGGCACTCGCCTCCGTCCAGGTAATTTAATATACTTTGATAGAATGAATCAATATTAGTAAGCTTTGATTTCTTACGAACAAATCCATGCTAATTAGAAGTTATAATGTTGAAGTTCTTCAAAAAAAATAGTAAACGGAGCAGAAAAACATACTCAAGGACTTTTGAAAACACCGAAGAAAGAGCCACCGGGCGATAATTCTTCACATCCAGACAATCACCACGTTTATATACGGGGATTATTTTACTTGATTTCAAACTGTCTGGAAATACAGCATTAGTAAATGACAGATTTATTGAATGCTGAAGCGGGTTAGTCAACTACTTAATTTTAAACGTGAATGAATATAGATCCAGAGGGACTTAAATTTGAAGTCGTGAAGAATTATTCTTTAAAGATTTCCTTAAAAAATAGCAAAAGACACAAGGTATAACAAATCCGTTACTCCGTTGAGTATTGTTTCGAACATAATGAACATTTCAATATCTTTGTCTAATTTGGAGGATTCAATTTATCAATTCAGACGGCTTATATAATGAGCTTATCATATGATATATAAATGAATGTCAAAAATTATCCACTCTCAGATGTTTATCTTTATACATAAGTACATACACACTTTGCGGGTACTTATACAGATTTACAAAATACAAAATATATAAATTAATAACAACAAATGATAAAACATGCTATAAATACAACATTTAGTATCGGTATTTAAGCGCCTTAATAGTCACACAGATTCGAATATACTGGTATCACTAATATTATTGTACAAACATAAGATAAATATATGTATATTTCGTAAAAAAATCAAACGCTCTTGCTTAAATATTCTGAACAACATCTTTTAGGTAGTGAATGGGCAATTTTCAAATCAGATTTCTATTGTGGAATGTTAATTTCCTTCTATAATTCTCAATGTTCTTCTGAAGAATATTAAAAAGCAATTGTTACGGTAATATAAATAAATTAGAATGTGTTGATTCCTTATCGAGGGCAATATACTTTTTCGACGAATCAATTAACTGTCAAATTCATTTCTTTCCCGAGAAGGAATTAATAAGTTTAGATATCCAGGATAAAATTGATACAATACGATTGCAAACATGGTGCATTCCTATTGTCGATGCTTCGGCAACTAACTGTTCCTTAACAACTTCATTTGTGTATGTAGAACGTAGATTAACGCGTTAAGATATCCCTACTTTTACATATTGTAATTTAGAATAATGATACAGTAAACGAGGATATTTTAGCTCCATATAATTATAGAATAACATAA
Source organism: Osmoderma eremita (assembly GCA_031763485.1). Classification (NCBI taxonomy): domain Eukaryota; kingdom Metazoa; phylum Arthropoda; class Insecta; order Coleoptera; family Scarabaeidae; genus Osmoderma; species Osmoderma eremita. The sequence goes on along the minus strand of JARFOC010048494.1, from coordinate 1,408 downwards.
TTATAGTAATAATGTGCGATAAAATATCACATAATAACGTATACGGATTCTAATTTTAATAAGAGCGATAAGAACTGTTTTTGTATGGTTGTATTTTTAGAACACATCGGGATAGATAAATAATGTTCGTTACAGAAAGTTTTTACATGAAAAATCTATTGCTTTAGGTAGTGAGGGACTGGTCCATATTCTATATGGGGGAGGTGAGGGGTCAGATTGGGTGATAAACCCCGATCCTCTGACAACAGAAGAAATTATTGAAAATATATAAAAACCAACACTGGAGTGGGTAATAGGCCGCTTGGTTTTCTGATATCGTGCTTCCTGCCGTGGGGCCTGGCATTTCCGCTGGGAAGAGCAATGAGCAACCAGCGGGAACCCAGTCTTCGGAGTGCGCGGGATATGGAGCAGTCGGAGTTATCGCATCCTCCGGCAAGATACTGGCCCTTCAGAAAATTCAGAATTGGAAAGCGTCATCAGAACCATCGTACTTTGACCGCAGATACATCCAATTGGAGTTATGGAAGGGCATGGAGAAACCGTAACTTACCCTGATTACCTTACTTCCCTACAATCGAATATCGACAGTGTACTCGACTCATATAAGAGCTGTGATCAAAATAGAGTAGAGAGTGTAGAGGGAATCCGTGATGCCCTGACCTCAGCATATCACATGAACTGTCCGCTAAAGGTGAAAGAGATAACAGAGGCACACTATGGTGGAACTAAAATCTTAGCCTCCGCAGGAAAGAAGTCAGCACGCCCTTTAATCGGGATACTAGGATAAATATCGACAAGCTCTAACCAGGTATAACAAACAGGTTAGAAAAGACAAGAGAGAGTCATGGAGGAAGTTTTGTCAAGAGTTGGGAAACATACCTGACGCTGCAAGGATGCACAACGTACTCTCAAGAGACCCCGAGCACATGCTGAGCTCGCTAAAGAGGAACACATGGCACATTTACGGGCGTAGGAAACGCAACTCTAGAGATTTTTGTACGCAACCACTTCCCAAGCTGTCAGATGATGAAAGACCCCTCGAGAGATGACACACGTCCTCCCAGAGCCAAGCAACCAAAGGTGGCTGACTGGCAAATAGTGAAGGGAGTAGTGTAGTAATATTCAATGCGGTCAGCTGGGCGATTAAAACACGCAGCCGGAAAAAGCGCCAGGTGAGGATGGTATACTTCCGGTGCACCTATAAAAAGGAAGCAATGTACTAATTTCCCATCTGGTGAGGCTTTTCTCGCTTGGAACCTGTTTTGTGTCGCCGTGCAAAAGCATGAACGACTGCTTTCTCGTAAATGAAAAACACCGAACTTCACGTAAAGGCCTTTAATCACTAAACTAGCTAACACACATAAAAACAACAATAAAAATATAGCTTAAGATTTGAAACGTTGAGTAA
>JARFOC010048484.1:0-21155 GCA_031763485.1 Osmoderma eremita | reverse complement strand
CATTGGCAGTCAGAATTGCGCCGAGTTCGAGTCGCAGTCACTTCGAGTGCCAGTCGACCCGTGTGCGGATGCCTTAAAGTGTAAAATACATCAAAAGTGTCAAAACAATTAACCGATAAAAACGCCATAAAACGCCATTTTGGGCCGAAATATGAAATAACTAAAAAATGTAAAACTGAACACCTTGACACATACGTGTATTTACACAACGGAAAAACACGAATTTCTAATACGTAAAATTGGAAATCGAAAAGAATGGTTCTTTTCGATTCCTATTTGTTCCTGAATGGAAAAGAATCACCGGTGGAAATGATTTTTCCAAAGAACGATTTAAATACTTTTAGTTCGCTTCATAAAATTCGCTGGTGATTTAAATAGAATTAAATTCGATTCCCGAACGATTCAAATGCTATCGAATCAGTGTTTTTGATATGCAAAACCGAATTTTTCGATGACACTTCATTTTAATAGGATAGTTCTGTATTTTCTTGAAATCGGAACTTTTAGCCCCGCTCGCCCCTACTTAATCCACTACTAATGAAAAATAAAGGTGTAGCAAAAGTGCTTTATTGAACCAAGAGAAAATTGTAAAAATCAAACAAATTGCTAGTACTTCAATGGTTGGTTAGAATCGCCTATTCTGGATATTTATTTATTCATTACTTAAAATGCAATCGCTTTATAATATAAAATTAGTATCAGTGTAATTTTTTTGGTTATGCAAATTTAACGGTAACTGTAAGCTGTGTTTGACTCAATTTAATTAATGATGCTTGTCAGGTTTGTTAGTATACAACTTGACTGATTTCGTTCGGACGCATAAAAAAATAATTATCATGTATAAATATTAGGGGTAGAAAGTATTCTTTTCCATGATGTAATAATTTAATAAATGATAAATATAATACAATAAATGACAAATATATGATAAATAATCGAACGTGCGCCAGTGAGGTACGATGTTTTGTTTGTAATACACATCTTATACTGTGCTTAAGAATGCACTACTGTGCACCATAACTGTACATTATTCATACATAATATCTCGTACATAATATATAATTCATATATGGAAACATCTCAACTGCCCTTAATATCTTACGCAACTGCATGTAAAACTAGAGCTGCGTTATGTGCCCTAAATAGATACAAATTGCTTATGCACTCTACTCTACAGTGTATATTGTGTTGCATAAACTCAGACCTAAATCACGTGAAAACGGTCGCTTGCTCTCGTTTTTTTTTTGTTCAAGTAGCATTCTACTACCGGTTACTCGCTGAGAATTAATAGCTACAACAGATACATATCGCCTTGCTAGCGCTTATAGAACCACGATTGAACCAATGCGCAAATTATCTCAGCCACATTCCGTTGGGACTCCTAAGAAAGATACACACGCAGTAAATTGAGATACCTCCGTCACTCAATATCTCCTTTGACATATCTCCTTTATCGGTAACCTGTTGAAAGAAATAATACTAATGTAACGTTTACGTAATATGAACGAATAACGACTGTTGATACAATCAAAGCATGGAATTTCCGGTGAAGACACCTTAAATTCCAACTAGGCATTTAAATCTAACTGTGTTTTTCAAATAACATTCATTTCGTAATAAATAGGCGAAGCGTATGACGGGCTATTAAAAGATGATTTGTATGTAAAGCACATGCAGGCATGATAACGAACTGAACAGTGTAAAAGCAAGTGAGTAATCCTGAGCTCTCAGCTAATATGTGCCCTGTCCCGCATTCCAGTTCATTACTCCACATTAGTGAATGTATGTAGGTACTTACATTAAGATTGTTATAACGGTAATCCTCTGGTGGTTATTTTTGTTCAGAAATTTGCTGCGTAAGTTACTCATGAAGCAATTATCTTTTTTCATTTTTTCTTGTGCATCGCCCTTGAATGTTACGGTATCGTCTGTGTATTCCGTAAATTCTAATTTTGCCATTTAGGAATTGATTGTCGAAATAAACTGCGAGGTGAGAGAATAGTTTAATGCCATGGTAAAAATTATTAGGCCGGTTCAAATAGCTCGCTCCGATCTTTCAGTTACTGAGTTGAAATGCTTCGATCTGCGATCTAATGCGAAGCGCAGTATTAAATATATATATATATATGTGTCGAATGTGAAAAAGCTATATCCAGCAACTACCTAAGCTGATTACCTTGGTGATGGAGCTAAAGGATGATGTTCGTAAATTGCAACAGCACAATCCTCCATCGCCAACTACTGCTGACTTCCCTAATCCTTCTCCACTTGCTACAGAGGAAATCATTAATGAGATCCTCGGGAGAAACAGACGATCTCATAACTTTATTATTTACGATAGTTCTGAGGAGGGCGATAGCAAACAGAATCAGTTGGAACGTGATACCGTCACTGTTCATAATATTTTACAAGAAGCCGGGTTGGCTGATCAGACTAATGTTAGACCCATTAGATTGGGGAAATTCATTCCGGGTACTCAAAATCGTTCTAGATCCATAAAAGTACGTTTATCCTCACCTGATGAAGTTATTACGGTTTTACGTAAATTTACTAAATTTAAGACCAAATTCTCTGGATTATCTGTTTCTCCGGATCGAACCCCGAAGCAAATAACTTTTTATAAATTGGTCAAGTCTGAACTAAATTCGAGGATTGAATTAGGTGAGCGTAATTTAAAAATAAAATACACTAATGGCATTCCTTCGATTGCGGGTTTCATTCCGGAAAACTAAATGTGTTTTCCAGGTTACAATCTAGTCTTACCCTCTACTATCAGAATACCCGAGATCTTTATACCAAATTTAGCTTCTTCTTCAACAACGCATCCGATTATTCATTTGATTTTGTCTTAATAACTGAAACGTGGTTGACAGATTCTGTCTTTGATGGTGAGTTACTTCCCGATTGCTTTACTGTTGTGCGTAGGGAGAAAATTTGATATTATTAATCGTTCTAAAGGGGGCGGTGTCTTAATGGCGTTTCCTAACACGCATAGCCCATTAGTTGCTGAAGATCGGTTTCATCCACCACTTGAATTCACATTTCCTTGTGTTTGTTCTGCTTCACTCTCACTTTCCCAGTTCTAATAGATTTCAATATAATTTCCATCGAGCTGACCTTAAAGGATTATACAAATCTATCTCTGAGTGTGATTGGTCTTTTCTAACTCATTTTGATGACGCTAACAACGCACTTAGCGAATTTTATAATGTTATATATAATCTTGTGACCAGATTTGTACCGCTTAGAATTCAAACAAAATCCTGTTACCCTCCTTGGTTAACTTCCGTTAAGTCTAATTTACATGATAAAAGATATTTTCATAAGAAATGGATTAGCATTAAGAACCGGCATTACTATGATGAGTTCAGGCAATTGAGGAAACTATGTAGGGCCCAGATTGCCGATAGCTATAATATCTATGTCACCAATGTTGAACGCAATATTATGAACTGCCCTTCCATTCTTTGGAAGTTTTGTCAATGCCAAGAGACGGACGACAAGAATACCTGGGAGACTTATCAATTATCTCAAGATATTTCTTGTGATTTAATTCTAATATAACATTCCGTTAAGGTTACATCATAGTTTCATAATTTTTCGAAAATGAAATGTTTCATGCAGTCTGAATTTAAGTAAGTTTCAGTCAGCAAATATGGTATCAACAAGGAATCCCTGCATTCCGTAAATACATACTTTTGATATGAATGCTTAATTAGACTGAGAAAATTCATGCTCTAAAACTTATACTCGTGATGTGTCCCAGAATTTTTAAATTCTTCATAAACGCCTCTAAATATGCTCGCATTTGCGATATACATAGGTACACGTTCTGTACCTTTCTGTACTTTTCATCTTCATGCCTATTGTCGAAAATTTTTGGTGTTATAATGATCTATTTTGGTTGATTTGAAATATAATTTTTTCCATTATTGCAATAATTTCTTTATAGTAAGGTTTGCCGGTTAGGGCGCTTTGCTACTGCAGCCAAGTTTTGGGGCAACGCAGTTTGATCCAGATTCGTAACAGACCGGCACTAGTTGCACTGCTCACGAATAGAAGAAGTTAATCACTTCTTATTAAAATATCACGTCTTACATCCGACATATACTGGTTAGTTTATCTTCCCAATTTTATTGGTTTCTTTGCCTAATATTTTTCCTGGTTAATATTTATTCACTATTGCTTGCGTATTATTGGGATTTACGTTTATTACCAAAATATCTTGAAATATATACGTTTACCATATTTAATTAATTTAAACAGTTGCCTTCCGTTAGTAATCTAAATTCATCTTTCCTAAATTGATTCCAGAAGAATGTTTGCTTCCTCACAAGCCTTCATAAACAGACTCATTAATCAGATTAGCAGAGTAATATTGGCAAAAACGAATTTTTTGTTAATTAAATTAAAATGAGCAGGAGAAGAAACAGCAGATTTGAAATCATTTGTGAAAAACCTTGGCAAATCAAATTTGCTGGAAATGATTTATAACTTCATTTTTGCTATCACATTTTACTTTTCCTACAAAGAATTTAAAGAAATATTTGAATTTGATTTTATAAAAAGGGTAACATTAACAAAGGTACGGTTAACATTTGTTTAAATAGATAAATATATATTTATGTTTCTATATTTCCTTCAATTTTAATTTAAAAAAATAAGTTAACTGTTATTTACAACTTCAAATTATTCATATTCTGGTGGATCAAATTATGAAGACCTATCTAATTTTTTTCACGTTGCCGCTTACTGAAATGACCGAGCAAATGATAATTGTAAACACATAATTACCATAGCCTATGTATACAATAAATATAAGATATTCAAATCTGGTCAATATCGCCAGATGTTAATCACAATCGTGGAGAATGTTATAACTCTTATGTTAAATATTATCAAGATACAAGGGTAACACATATTTTATAAAACAAATCTTAAATAAGTTGTAGATTACAAATGTATTTAATTTACATATCGCATTTGGAATTCAATATTTAGACAATTCGAAATTGAAATTCCTTGGGAAAAACGCACCATAAATTGACCCCCACCATAAATTGACGTCACAAAACCTAGTTGGCTTGGTAACGCGCCATGTTTTTTTTTTCCAAACAAAACAAATTACATCAAACATAACCGTCATTCCTTTGAAATTGATTGCTTAGTTCTTAGCAAGTTGTTATTTTGCTGGTTTTCCTTGTTTACCCTTTACATAGCTTTTGTTTGTTCTTTGGTTGTTACTAAGCCTCTTTGTATTGTTGTATAAGGTTCCAAGATCGTTGTTTATCATAGCCGTTTCTGCTGCTTTCAATAGTTCTTGGTATTCTCTTTTATATTTTCTTGTATTTCTTTTAACTTCTTTGTCAGCTTTTCAAGCTGTATTGTATATGCAATACAAGCTTAGTAAATTTGTTTCTTTAATTCAGAGTTCTTTGAAGAATACTTGCACTTCTTACAAGCAAAGCACACCACCGATTTCTTAATAAGATGGAATACAGGGCAAAAAAGAAACACGATACCATATAAGCTGTACACCATGCACACAAATTTAGAAATAAGGCATTTTTAAAGGAAGCCGAACAACTTGAGCAGAATGTGAGGTTATGCAGTTTGTTTTGTTTAAAAAAAGATTCACAGAGTTGCCATTTTTTGACGTTAGCACTAATTCTCTCAATTTATGTATGCATTTTGTTTGTTCATATTCTACAAAATATCTTTCGACCGCTTTAACATGTTAACAGGAATGTTATAAATTGAAAAAAATCAATTTTTTTAACAATTTTACCAAGTACATACCTAATAGTAAATAATTATAACAATTTTATCGATATTTTCAAAGAAAAATGAAGCTCACATTAAAACAGCAAATTACTTACTTGATTATAATTGTTCTTTAAATATAGAAATGGAATAGCCATCCAAGCTACGAAAGTGTTCTTAGAGTATAGATATATGTATAACCAGTCCCATTTACCCCTACTTTAAATAATTCTCTCTCGTAAAAGATAAGAGTTTAACATTTTCGAGTACTTTGTGCAATCGTAATGAAGCTCAGTCAAATTTTACAAGAGTTTAACAAGAAAAGAAGCCGTTTTGTTGGAAGTATCTTCAGGATAGTGCAGATAAATGTGAAATGCTTTGTTACACTTTGTTTTAAATCTAAAATTGATGGAAATCCGAAGCACAAGTTGAAAGCATTGTTACACATGCATAATATAAATCTTTATACATCCAGAAAGCAAGCTCCAACATTAATACCTTTCTAGTGGCAGCCTTAACAAATGGAATTGTCTCTATCAAAGCAACTCTCGTAGAAATTCTTGCCAAGCCAACGGAAATATTTGTAATACAAAATTATTTGCATAATACGGATTGTTCCAGGTACTTTCATCACAACAACATTGCCAGAGAGATGAAACGTTTATTAAGCGCTAAATCCATGAAATAGTTTCCCAAACACATAGTATATGTATGTACCTATTAGATAAGTTTAATGCTTACCTGATATGCATAAATTGGTAATTATAATCTACATAATCTAAGAATAGATATATGTACGTAACCAGACTAATGAAGAACTATTTTAAGCCGGTAATGCTTCCTAGCATCAAATTTATGTTCAAAGTCGTAGCTCCATTAATCAATGTTAACTTGTAAGAATAGGATATTTCTTTCTTTCTCTTTATGAGTTCGAAAGTAAAGTTATATTAATCGCCTGCATACAGCAGTTAAACGCGGTAGTCCCAACAAGGCATAACTTCAGTCAACCTATGGTGGTAAATTGTAATGTCAATTGCCCGAAACACCGATTAATCAATTCGAAAAAAATTATTCATATATTCTAGTCCTATATTTTATGATGTAGCGGTTTTAATTGATGCTGATAGCAATATGCTGTTTGCGTGTACGTGTTGGTATTTAAGTATTGTTCTGGTATAACGGTGGATTTGAGATAGAAGTAAGAAAATTTTAACTGCGTAGCGTAGCTCGTAACCTGAACACAAGTACATAATCTGTAATTACAATCGTAATTATAGTGGTACATATATGTAAATTAAATGTGTTGTGGCTGCAGGAGGCAATATTTGTAATCTAAACCTTGCAATCTCGAGATAAGCCATCAGCAAGACACTTTGCCCTAGGGAATTAAATCTAACATTGTGTTTATGTCACGGTACTGTGAAATCACTAATATTTTTTTTATATAGCAACTGTTACGATATATTTCTCATAGATTTTCAATAGTTAAGAAGTATCCTTTATGCTTCAATAGGTTTTTATATTAGCACAAAGCGTTAAAATATAGGATTTCTGAAAGCTCAGTTCTAAGGGTATGTACCCATTAGAAACAGCAATAGTAGAAAGTCTGATGAAGATATGGTTAATTGGAAAGAGAAGTAACAACAACAAGTAATTAAAAAACTGAAATTTTAATGCTAGTAACTCCACTGTGTAATTCAAGCATTCCACGAAACGATACATCCTGACCATTTAAAACCTAATCTCTTAAAAATAATGTGATCTGTACCAAAAAGTGATACATCGTTGCATTGCAAATTACTTAAGCTTTTAAACTTTCTTGCATTGAACTCTTATTGTTTCCGTAATTTAAGAAATTTGCAGGCGGAGGATTGAAGATATGAAGAGTATTTGTTCTCGAGAAGTTTCCTCTCTTCAATCAAAAATTGACGTCTCTCAACGTTTGTTATGAACAAGTGTCGATTCTTAAATATTTAGGTTGCTTGGTTTATTTTTTTAATTATTGGATCGCTGCCGCATTGGATTCAATCGTATTTATCAGATCCCTCGAAAACTGCTCAAATTTGGTTATCATATGTCAAATCCCTTGAAGTGTTTGAGAGGAGTGCCACAGGGAACTGGGATTGGCCCGGTTTACTTATAGCCTACGTAACTGGTCTAGCAAATATTTCTAGTACGAGCAATATACGAGGGTGCGTCTTTAAGTTCGCGGAATGGCCAGGTAGGTCATTAGTGAGGGTACTTACTCGAGTCATTACGAATTAAGCAACTCATTATTAGTATAAATACCAAGTTTCATGGTAATTAGGTCAGTAGTCTTTGAACTATCATCGACCGAACAAGTCAATACAGAAAATCGAGTACCGCGCTGTTATAAAGTTCCTTACCAAGCAAAGAAACTCAGTTCAAACCATACTGGAAGAGATGTCATCCGTTTACGGGGACTCTTGCTCAGGTAAAACCATGGTTTACAAGTAGCATACCCTCTTTAAGGAAGGCAGGGAGTCACTTGAATCGAGGCCGATCGAGGTGACCACTCCGGAAATCATTCAAAAAGTCGAAAAATTAATACTGAAAGTTGCCCGGATCAAGAAGAAACAGCTCGCAGAAATGATTGGAATATCAGATACAACCATTTTTAAAATTCTTCACGATCATCTTGGCATGAGTAAAGTCAGCGCAAGATAGGTGCCGAGAATGCCCACTCCGCCTCAAAAACAACAGCGTATGCAGTGTTCTCGCGCGTTTTTGGACCTGTGTAGTGAAGATAAAGATGGAGTATTGACTCGAATTGTTACTGGGAACGAAATTTGGGTTCATCATTATGAACCTGGGTCCAAGCAGTGGCAGTTATACAGTGGCACAAAAGAGGCACACCACCACCCAAGAAGTTTAAGGTGTCACAGTAGGCTGGGAAAATCATGTCCACAGTCTTTTGGGACTCAGAAGGGATCCTGTTGATCGAATATAAAGATAAAGGTGTCTCCTTAACCGGAGAATACTATGCTTCAATCCTAGAGCGGTTAAAGGAAGCAGTCAAAGAAAAAAGAAGCGAGAAATTGACCAAAGGTGTCCTCCTTCTGCACGATAACGCGCCTGTTCACAAGAGCCGTGCTGCGATGGCTGCCCTGCAGAAGGTGGGCTTCGAAATTTTGGCCCACCCACCCTACAGTCCTGACGTAGCTCCCAGCGATTATTAACTATTCCCAAACTTGAAAAAGAGTCTTCGTGGGAGGAAATTTTCGTGACGAAGAAGTGAAGGATGCAGTTTCGGCGTATTTCACAGACAAAGACAAAACATTTTTTTTTCGAAGGTATACGTAAGTTAATTGAAAGATCGGAAAAATGTATAAGGGTAGCAGGTGAATATATTAAAAAGGAAAAATAAATTGGTACTTTTATTTCCACTTCTTACCCCCCATTCCGCGAACTTAAAGACGCACCCTCGTAGTTATGTATCCTGACGATACCAGTATTTTGACAGCTAGCAGTACCAATTATGAGTTAATAAACGAAATACAAATCTTACTGAATAAATTTACTAATGGTATCACAATACCAGACTACATTTGAATATTGAAAAAAAACTGTTTTTGGACATTTTACACTGGCCACAACTGGGGTCCGTGAGAGCAGTCTACTGCGCATTGAATCCAAATCCATTAAGCAGGTGGTGAAAAACAAAGTTCTAGGAGTACACTTTGACAACAGCATGGGTTGGGAATCACAGAAATTGTCATCCGCGTGCTATGCGCTGTATAGGTTGAGAAGTGTGGTCGACAAGGCTACAATATTTTCATTCTATTACGCGCAGTTTGAATCTCGTTTGCGATACGGCCAATTCAGTAATAAGAATATTGAGATTGAAAAAATTTGCTCTCAAGGCCCCCATACACTTCGGTTTGTTTCATCGGTTTTAACCGACGTGCTAAAGCTGATGACCGATTTACCCACACACTTCGTGCAAAAATTGATCAGTTTTAACCGTTTGTGTGAGGTAATGAAACGCATTCATTTGTTGCTAGCGGCGGCAGCGGTAGCTGTTAAGTTCAAAAAGAAAAGAAAGAGGTCGAAATGGAGTAAACAATGGCTTCTAAAGGGAGAAAGGTAATATTCATTAAATAAAATATTCTAAATATCGGTAAATAATTTTTGTTATTTAATATAACTGTATATATGTATGGTTTGGGGCCATTCGGCTCATTTAATGGATGTCCCTGCGATCCAGCGTAGCTGTATTAGGTTAGTTGCTGGCCTGGAATATGGAAATAACTGCAAAGCAGCCTTTAAATCCTTGCAAGTACTAACAACACCTTGCGCATATATTTTGGAATGTATCTTCTTTATTAAAGAAAATATGAGTAACTACAACACTAATAGTGACTTTCACACCCATCCGACGAGACTCAATGATAACGTAAGATTAGATTATTTAAGCTAACTAGAAGCAGAAGTAGTACACACTATTATGCGGCAAAGTGTTTCAACGCCTTACCAAAAATTATAAAAAAATGTATCTTCCTAAACTTATTTAAAAAAGATAATGAAAATTTATTTGATTAAAAACTGCTTCTACTGTGTCTCAGAATTTCTTAGTTATAATTTTGACGATTGAATTACTGAATGTCAAGTGTACTTATTAATAATGTAGTTTAATTAATTATCTAATATTAGTTTATTTTTTCCTTGTGTTCTTTTTGACGTGTGCACACACTTTCTTGTGTATCAGCCTAAATAATAATAATTATTATTATTACTATTATTATTATTATAAAACATCTGAAATATAATAGCTAAATACATGTATGTTGTAAATGATAAATAAAATGAACACATAATGTAATCAAACTAGTGGATGATGGTAATCCAACACTCTACCACCCTGCCGAAAAGCACGACGGTGAAACACGTTTACCCCACACACTGTCGGTCATCTGTCGGTTTGGAACGAACGGTGGAACCCGGCGGGCAAAAATCAGGATGGGCTAGATATGTTGCCCGTCGAGAAAAACCGTCGGGTTTCACCCATACACTTCGGTTTTTCGTCCGTTTTGACCGACGGTCAAGACCATTATATGTCAAATCAAATGAAGTTTAATTTATTAAAAATAGAGACTATCACGAGTATTATACTCGATATAGGAACGTTTCGTGCATACTGGCGCATTGCCGCAAAACATTTGAAAAATCTCCCTCCTATGTGGAGATTAAAACAATAAAATGCAAAATGTGCTATTCCTTTCGAATTTAAGGCAATGAGTTACTGCTTGCTTAAGCGTAACTTCAAGAGGTTTCCGTTAGAAAATGTTTTTTTCTATTCTTGAGAAGAATATTTTAATTTCACAAATGCGGGTTAATTACAATTGATATAAGAATTCTCTTGTAATTTTCTATGTACAGTGGTGTGCGAAATAATAGCAGTGTACTGAATTAAAAGTGAAATTGCTATCTAAAGCGTGCTTTTGCAGTCTATCCTATGGAATCATAGATGGTGCTGAATTACTATGACGTAGCAATTCAAAACACAAAGGAAAACGGGTACACTGGGCAAAAATGTTCGACGATCTAGAAATGCTGAATTTCTACCGGAATACACGAAAAGACAATTAAACACGGAGGTAATTCACTAATGGTGTAGCGTCTTCTCCTGGTATGGAGTATGGCTAATTCATAGAATAGATACAATGACAGCAGATGTTTATCTTTTTTTTTATTTTATCTTTCGATGTTTATTTATTGACGGAAATAATGTTGCCGTATGCGGAGGAGGAAATGCCAATTCGTTGGCGGTATATGCAGGATAATGACCCGAAGCATACGACTAGAAGAATTACCAATTGGTTCGAAGAACATAATATTAACGTCATGTCCTAGCCTGCTCAAAGTCCCGATCTTAACCCTATAGCGAATCTCTGGATAGACGGTAAGAAAGGGGTAAAAGATGCTAGACCGTCCAATATCCAAGAATTATGGAACGCGGTTCAAAATGCTTGGACATCCATTCCAACAGAAGACGTCAACGTCTAGTAGAATTCATGCCACAACTGATGCAGGTAGTCATCCGCAAAAAAGAATACACAGCAAAATATTAATTACCAGTTAATTTTAGGCACGAATTTCTTTTATAATAATAGTTTTTGTATGAGAATTTATTTTTGTTTTGTAATACTGGCATTATTTTTCACACCAGGTTTTTGTTATTTATCATTTCTTAGAATAAGGTTGTGATAGGTTTGTATTGTTATTGAACAATAATGATACCTTATGATTATTAAAAAAGTTAATTACAATAGTTTATATTTATTAATTAGTATCAGATTGATTTTTCTTGACTACTGCTCTTATTTAGCACACCACTGTATGACCAAATTGGTCTAGTGGAGTAAATAAATATTATTGTTACTATTAATGTTACTATCGGTGGAAGTTTCTGTTTTGTACCTTAATTAGAAGCTAATATCTCTCGCAAACGATCCGATCGATTTCAAAATACTGATATGCCGTTGAATTGCTAATTATCTAAGTTTTTAAATGAAGTATTACTCAACCTCCAGTGCAATTAAAAAAATATTGGCCCATTGCGCATATAGTCATTTATTAACCAAAACTGATGAGTTTTAAGCTATTTTATGGGAAAACTGTTGATTCTTAAATAGGTAATCAGGTTGTTTCGTTGTTCCGCGAACACCTGCATATGAAACTCTACTCACTTTCTGTAGCTGTAACTCTTGAATTTTGGGGACATTGATAAATATTGTGCAGGCTGCTGCTAGCGCAAGGCGATCGCTTGTAAGCGTCAAGATGTTCGCTTCGAAATTACATTTAAAAACGAATTTTAACGAGACTCATCGTATTAATCTTTTTTCCCCTAAAAGTCATTTACACATGTGAAAGTGCAACTTGTTACAACGTTTTATGACGTAGACACTGCAGATCGTACTTATTAACGGAGTACGGGTTCTGTATAAATCAAATCAGGAGTAATTCCGACCCGAAAACGAAATACGAGAGCAGTTTACATGTGAAAAAGATTGCAGGTAGCGTAGCGAAAATACAAGGTGGCTTCGAATATACCTCTAGACGTAAAGCGAATGAAAAGGTTTAGAAAAAAAGTATTTCCGCTCGCAGCGCAGATGCTACGGAGGGGCTAAATTAACATCAAAAAGGTTCTGCAGTGGCTTCTACTACCTACGTATCTACCTACCTACACCAGCCAGTGTCTGTACGAATATTTCGAGACATTTATCGTCTAGAGTTAGCTACCAACTACTGAAAAGTGCACTCTGGCTGTTCAACTGCAATTAAAATTTGTTTAAAAATTGCTTGATAGAGAACCCGCATGCCGTAGCGAGGCACTGAATCTAAAATAACCAAAGGGAAAATTATAATTACAGTAAATGACGAAGTAAACACTTCTTATTTATTTTTTCCCAATCTAAGAAGCATTTGCAATAACTGAAATATTAAAAGTGAAAGATTCAAACCTGGAAAGCAAATTTTATTCTTTAAAGACACCTTATGACTTATCATAAAGTGTCTAACGAATTTAGAATTTGGGTATTGCACTAGAAATCCTAAACACAACATTGCATTTGTATACATTCCCTTAACGTCATAAAGTGCGTTAACACTTACCGACCGTGCATTCAGAACAAAAATTTCTGTTTCACTTAACCCGCGATCATCCCGCACAGGTAGAGAAAAGCGTCGTTTTTCAAAAGCATACGTGTCGAGCAAGAATGGAACCTAGCATACCTGAACAATGTCTCATCATTGTGTGTTACGGATTCTTTGAGGCATTTTCATAGCAACTCGCACACAAAGCATTTCAAAACGAGTTATTGCGGTGTTACATACATTCGTAGGTCTGTAGATTCGTATGTAACATGCAACGGAGACAGCAAGTATGTACATACGTACATACATTAAAGAATGTACTCTGTTTACCTGCATTACAGTTTTATCTACATATGTATGTTTACATACAGAATGAGTGTGTGGTTTTGGACAAAATCTTATAAAATGGAAATAATTGATTGGCAAACAAGTTTTTATGGGACAAGAAGCCTTTTTATCTGTTTAGTTAACCAAAACCAGAAGTGCCTGCTATTGAAATGAAGCCCTTTATGGATCAATTTAGTTTGTGTGCTCATGTGAAACGTGAAAAATTACTTCCAGCGAACCATTATTGTGTTTACTATAGATACAGTTTATATTGAAATGTATAGCGGAGTGTCTTGTAGACGTCATAATGCGAGGATAAATCGGGAAGTTTCTAGAACGAACTAGAAGATGGCACTATGGGCGCACGCTGATAACATGTTTTGAAAGGGCCATTGTTCGTGCAATTGCTGTCTAATTTTCAGATTGTGCGCAATCACATGCCGGTAGTATCGATCCAACTAAGCAATTAGTGCAATTTCTTAATCATGGGTAAAAACGAGTGCCGTGCAGTGAGAGCATAGCTAAATAAATAAATAAATAAACAACTGAGTTCGTGGTAAGTCTTCTCTTTCGCATGCAACAGTTGCTAACTAGATTTCTGAATTTAAACGCAGTAGAACAAGCATAGAAGTGCACCGCGTTCTGGAAAACCAAAACAAGAACAACTGAAAAAATCCATGAAATCATTATAGATGATCGACGGGTAAAGTTGAGAGAGATAGCAGATATAGTATAGGCACTTACAAGAGAACACCGGCAACTGTCAAATTCAGATTTAAATAAAACTTGGCAGAGTCTAAGAGTACCTTGGTATAAGAACAAAACTACTTTCTGTTTCTGTCCAATCGCCCGATTTCCAGACCCTCGAGATTTGAATGATTTTTAATTTTTTTTAAATATATCGGAAACCACAACAGATTTCTTCTTTTTTGTAGACTATAATTTCAACAATATTTTATAGGCCCAAAGATGACGCGAATTATTTTCGGAAAAAATTTATAACGTGGGACCGGGTACCACAGTCCCCCATTTTTTGGATTTAAATTTTTTTTTTTTCACAAATAAAGTCAGTTTTATGTAGAAAGCGGTGCTGTATTAGCAAACATAGACAGTTAATAATTATGGTAATTAATAAAAGATATGAGGAAACCATAATGAAACATTACTTGTCATTGATTGTGGTTATAAATATGTAGATATTTATCTAGAAATTATTTATTATTTTGATAACGTTTGATAACGTTGAAATGACCATAGGCGGTCATTTCAAAGAGTATACGAGAAGAATTATTTTGTGAAGATTAAATTTACAGTTGGGCGTGATATTCTATGGAGCAATATTAATATAACTAACATGTTTAACATTGTGATATTATAATTATACATATAGTAATTATGCTATGTAATTATTGCAGTAATGGTAGTCAGTAAAAATGTATTCAAAACACAGATATCGCTTGCACCATGAACAACGCACAACAACAATCTTTTTTTACAAATACTACACAAGGGCGTAGACTCTGCATCTTTTTAAAAACAAAACCCTACAGGATTTTTAAATGATTCCGGTCTTTCATCCACATATCCACTCTTATACCACGAGTATTTGAAGACGTCGAAGAATCTTGGCGAAGAAAGCTAATTGTGGGTTAGTGATTGCAGCTTAATAATACTATTTCTCTGGTGCAAATCAATGTCCTAGTAATTACGACACACAATTACGTTATGTATATTCAAATATACATGGCACCATAGAGTGTTAACATTGGCGGCGATTATGTTGAAAAGTAGCTAACAGTTCGCGCCTTTACTTAGTGTATGTTTGATTTCTACAAATAAAGTGGTCTGTCTGTAATTCACAAATGTACCTTTGTAACCGGGCATCCCTCGTATTTGGTTGGATAATCACATGGTTACGTTGGCGATCGTTATTCTAGTTCTCTCTGTATATACATGACATAATTTGTAAGAAATGACTCTAGAATAAAGATATTCCAAAAGGAGGGTGAAATTACACTTTCCCAAGTAAGTGAATCCAATATTAATGAGAAAGACAGATGACATTGTCGGTTAGATTTGGCACATCTTGCACCGTCAAGAGTAGAATCTTTTTCCATTCGATACCATTTTGACATTCAATTCAATAAATCGGTATCTAGCCATTCAGATCAGCATAACAATAATGATATATTTTACGCCCCATAGCATTGCAGGTCATGTACACAATAGGTATTGTACACTCCCAGTAAAATCAAGGAATGATAAAATTCTTTTATACACTTTATTACTGGAACTGAATCGAAACTGGTATCCATAACAAGCAATAAGATACTGCTGCTGGAAACGAAATATTACTAAATGCCAAGGAATTAGAGATGTTTCCCAACATATCTCCCATCTAACCGACTACAAATAAGCCAATTATCCATTGTTTATTGACATTATTTCAGCATATAAATATAGATACATACATATGTATTTAGTTTCAAGCTTGAATAACGATGGTAGTTCTTACAGTTATGATCGCCATCGTATACGTGAATGTATGGATGTATGCGCACGTTTGAATGTCCACCACTGGCATTTGCCAAGCTCTTATTTCACGTTATTAAAACGAGCGGGGCAGTTACAACTTTTTGCCAAGGTTCATTGGTACTACTCACATGCGTCCATACATACATTGCTCGTATGCGCACACATATTTGTCTTGTTTCCCTACGAAAATAGAAAACCACATGCAATGTATGACTCACGAAGTTTATTAATTATTCTGAAAGTCTCTGTGCACGTCATATATTACAGCCGGGCAGCCTGTGTGGAGTCGTGTTCGGCGTCGAGTTCCAGTCTGGGCTTATTAGAATTTAAGATGAGTGAAAAAACGACGGGAAGAAATATTTGCTAGTTTTGTTCGGCAGATTGTTGTAGTACAAGAATATTTTATGTATGCATCGATCTATTATGTGCACACAATAACTGAAATTGTCGTTATACAACGAACCTTGAAACTAGATACATATATTCAAGGTTATTACATCTTTAATATACCGCCTGGAAGGTGATGGGCCGGCTATAGCAATTGGTGTATAACAGCAGATAGACGTATCAGAGCTCCGTTAGTTGTAAATACTTGATTTAATTTTATTATGATTATCGGCAATATAATATGTTAACTGGTATAGTACTCAACTGAAAACTGTTACCTCACTGGCCATATTAACACTGACCGGGTTCTTTCATTAATAGCTAGAGTGCCGACATCCATTTTCATAAATTTATAAAGTGGGGAAATTATTGCTAATGTAATTACATACTTAAGTGATCATATTAGGATTGTAAATGAAAAAGTCAAAATAGGAGTGAATGTCCCAAATATCGTACTCCAAGTAAACGTGCAAATAGTAACACAGCGTTCTCACGAGTTATTTGTCGGACTCTACACTGTTTAAGTCCTCCCATAGATGATGATGTTAATCCATGTATCCAAATAACTTGTGAGGGGCAGGTGGACGCTTATTATTACTCCCGCCTTTTTACAATCAACCAATCAAAGATGACTTCCTATAGCCAGATTGTTTGCTTCCCCACTGTATCTATGTACTGTAGTAACGACGAACATAAAAGACTTCTATCGTCTCGCAATCAGTTTTAAGATGACTATGTGTATAGTGACGGTGTAAAGAAACAAGCAACCAGCGAATGTTATAGCAGCTTCTATTATCTACGTCTACGCACCTTATTTTACTCTACGGGCTTTATATGGGCTTTATATGCTGAAGTTGTCACATTTTGTTACTGTATGGATTTTTGTTCTTTAGAACCGGCTTCATCCATTTTACACCGGGTGTTAACAAAATAATGGAAATATACTAATTGGTTAATGGCAAATCCCTAAGATAGCTTCGGAGAGCCACGTTTTTTGGGAGTCTCTGTTGAAAATAGTTTAAACTGGGATATACATGTTTAGCATTTATGCTTGAAATTATCTTCCTTATGTTGCATTATTTATAGACTACGCGATGTTATAAGTCAGAGCAGACTACTAATAATATGGTTATTATGGTAATTTTCAATCAAGGATGGCATATGCTATTAATTTTTGGGGTAGATCTACCTTTGTAAACCGTGATTTCATGGTGCAGAGAACTGCAGTTGCGAACTTCGTTGGTGTCAATAGAAGAGTGTCTTGTCGCCCATATTCTACACTACTTAAACTTTTAGCGTTAGCTAGTGTATTTGCATTAGAAACGGTTTACGTAAGATGCAATGATTTTTAAAAATAAGAAATACGTTTACCAGTACAATAAAAATAGCGGTGAACGCATAAAAAGAAGGGAATATAAGAAGATTTAGAAAAAAATATGTTCCACCTGTTGTGTAACAGAATTTACACCCTTATAATGGATGGACGATCAAGTTCACCGACAGGTCTTAACAAGCAAGAACTGGTAGGCGAGTGCCGCCCATCATCGGTGAGTCCACTTTACATCAGCAAGAATATCCGAAGATGAAGAATTAAATCGTTTGCTGCTTCATGTATAAATTCGTTGACTACCAAAAGGTGCCTGTTAGAATCGGTTTTATAATCTCTTCAACTCCGTGCTAAGGTTTCTAGAAAACGAAAATGATGCAATTCGAGTCAACTTGATTTATTCCAAAGATGACAACTTATTTGACAGACTTGTTTGATTAATAAAAACAAAATCTGCTGCTTCTGCGTTTGTGGAAAAACTTCTTCGTTGCAAACGAAATTAATAATAATAATAAATGCTTTGTTTCCAAAAAAAACAAAAACTTTTAAAATAAAATTAAAAACAAACTAATTTACAATTGCAAAAGAAGAAAAGAAAGCAAGTGTAGAAGTTAGAAAACTTCATCCAAAAATTCCTGCACGGAATAATAGGGTCTCTGTGGAAGAAATTTCTTCAGAGATCTTTTAAATGTGTACGAGTGTTGTTTCATAGCAGGTGGCAAACGATTGTATATTTTAATCCCCATATACATTGTGCTTTTACTGGTGAGAGAAAGTCTGTGTGAGGGCAACTGAATATCAGTATTCCTGATGTTATAATTACGTGGCGCATTACTTTCTAAGAGAAGCTGATGTTTATGTTTATGTATTAATATACCTACTTCGAGAATGTATAATCCCACAACCGTTAACACCCGGAGTCTAATAATGATATTTCTACATGAGGTTTGGGGTGTAGCCCCCACCATTACTCGAAGAGCCCTTTTTTGAGAAAGAAGTATGTTTCTAACATCTGAACTGGAACCCCAAACTATGATTCCATATCTAATTCGAGATTCAATCTCCGCTGAATAAATTAATTTTAGAGTATGTATGTGAATTACATTTTTTAAATATCGAAGTTTGAAAATAGACTTACTTACTGAAGCAGTTATACTATCAATGTGGTGCTTCCACTTCAGATCACTAGAAAATACAATGCCTAACGTTCTCGTGTTTATTTCTTTTTATATATTAGTATCCCCAATTGTTAATAGAAGGCCTGTGGAAGGACTGTGGTATTGCTGAAAACACAACATAGTTTGTTTTTGAAGCATTTAAGAAGAGTTTATTAGCAACGAACCAATCATTGAGGCGACTTAGTACGTTATTAGTTGAAGGCTTAATATTATTTCTATCATCACTTACAATAATGGTGCTGTCATCAGCATATATAGTCAGACAGTACCCTTCAATGAAAGTATTTATAACATTTATAAATAATGAAAACAGTAAGGGTGATAACACTCCCCAATGTGGTACACCTAAGGTAATATTGAGAGCATCAGAGTAGTACACCTGCTTTCTGCCTTGTTCCGTGACAGAAATCCTAACTAGTTGTCTTCTGTTAGACAAGTAGGAAGTCAGCCAGTTTCCAAATATATCAACAATAGAAAAATCTGATGAAGAATTACCTGGCTATTGTCAGCATTAGGATGCTTGGTCGAAGTTAGAACGCAACTTCAATCAATGATTTGAAGATATTTACAAAAATGAACATGCCCGATTTGGTTCTGGACCCTTTTTCAAGTATAAACACTGAAGAATCTCCAACACGAGGAGAATACCTGATAAAATTCGCGAACGGTTGGTAACATACAAATCAAGCGATTTTACGAAATTATTGATTAACCTGAGGAAATCGGAGTTGATTCATTTAATTCCAACATTATAATAGAAGAAACCGATATGGACCAATTAAGTGACGATATGCCTATAATCACTTATTTGCTAGTTGTTGCTACATTATCTGTTGCTGTCAAATATTATTGAAGCCTCAGTAACTTTGCAAATAAATATTCACAAATTTATTCACAGATTTTCCGAAAATACCCACATACGCATCTCCTTCTCTCAAATTTGCTGGGTTTTCAGCCAAAAGCGTATCCCGCGGTATAATTTTTTCTCTGTCCCCATACTTCTAGACTGGAGGAGGTGCTACATTATCTCTTCGACTACTTATGTTCGCACAATGTCCTATTTTCGTTACCTGCCCACTTGTGTACACATTAATGTATTTTACTATATATTTGCTATAAATCTATGAATTTAATTCATGAAATTACTAAATGGGATGAGGAGTAGATGTAATTTACCGATCAATTAATGGTTTGACTAACTATTTATTACGAAAAACTTAATTTACTCATGCCTAAGTACATGGTTAATGCAGTACAGATAAAAGCAGAAAAGGAAGATTTTTATATAAATAACTTGTTAAACTTTAATATCCTATTTTATACCGTTCTTGTCTTGGAAAATTTGTGCACACGCATGTGAAAACATGATCCTTAAATCTCATAAAGCCAGTTAATTTGAATTTAAATTTCTCTCCTCGACATTCTTATTAAAACTTTTATATCCGGCACATACGTGTACCCCGTACAATATAAGCTGTCAGAAACAGAATCCCCAGCTTCCCAAAGCAACCAGGGAACTTTGTCGTCGAAGCACACAAATACGTAGTGCATCGGCGCGGTAACGGGATAGAAGAGACCGTCGAATTGAAAAGGCGTCACGTTATTCCTAGGATAGACCCCCAAAGCAGACCTTCTCTCCTAGCAGCTGTCTATACAACCCTCACGTTCATATTTGGAAACATTAGCAGTGGAACGCAGGTGATTCTTGATGATAAGCGTCCGGCTGTTAAAATGTATAACCTCGGAAATCTATGTATAAGCAGGTTAACGTTGTAACTTACTGTGCAGTACCGCATTAGTGGCTGTTATGTGTAAAAGAAGAAGGGTTTATAATATTTTTCGAGCGATGTACATACAGTGACTCAACCTGAAACTCGGACGGTATGGAGAGTATATATATTATAAAGAAAATGCAACAATATTATCTAAAAACAAAAAAAATAGAATAACAATAATATAAATAAAACAGTTTTATACAAATTCCACTAAGAATTAACAACAAATTCAAAAACATTTAAAAG
>JARFOC010048454.1:0-21165 GCA_031763485.1 Osmoderma eremita | reverse complement strand
GAAACAGGTCAGGGTATGTCAACTGATAATCTTAGGTTAGTGAAACAAGTCCTTAATCTTAGAGAATTGGACAGTTATGATAGCATTTATATTTATAAGATTAAGTACAAAGTTATGAATTCTGACAAAGGACCCATACCGGATCCATCGGGTGATCAACCGAATTCATAATTAATTATTACAACTTAGTTGGTAACACTTGTATTCATAAGTGTCAATGTCAAGTGTGACACTTATGTGACATTGAATTATGATAACTGTCAAATTTGTAACAGTCTAGATTGTTCAAATTTGGGATATAAAACTTTCCTTAGTGATAGTTATTTTAAAACCCATACGTTTTCTTTGAAAATAATTGTTTCCATTATTAAGACATTCATCAAAATCAAGCAATTTTAACAAAGCATTTTAAAGCCACATAACCTAAAATTATTATTTGTCAGTTTGTGATACAGTGACATTACTAATTAAGCAGTGTGTTAAACTTCTTGGCAAAACACAAAGCCTACTCCAATTATGAATTCAATTGATCGCGCGGTACATGCAACTGTTTAGCTAACAAAACCATTGGCTCATACTTATACTAACAATAAGATCATTTTCACTTGGGTTTTAGTATTTATCCTTAGCTTTGTATTAATAAAGTTTTTAGGTTATTTTTTTTACAAATTTTGCATATGTTAAATGTTAAGAATGTAATTGCAATTAAATAAATAAATAAGCACATAAATAAAACGCCTAATAATACAGTAATGGAAATAAGTTGCTATATCTACGTCCAGAGTCCTTATGTAGATAGGAATCTATCTATGTAAAAAGCAAATTATATTGTGCTTAAAAACTTTTCTTAGCAACTGTACCTTTGTATTTTTTTTTATTTTATACACAAGTTACAAGGCTCTCCTCTATATGTACCACCTATGTACTAGCACATAAAAGAAATCTTACGATCGTATCAAGGGACCAGTTCTCTCAATCTCTCCAACAGCCAGCAACTCGTCAGACCGGTTCCGGCTACCGGACATACGATACGACGATGAAGAAAATAATAAATTACCAGTGCTTCCAATCTTGATTTCTAAAACGGGATATCGACTATCACCGTCTAACACAGTCCGCACTGGATTTTTTAATACATAATTATCGTTAAGAAATGTTGTAAAAGAAACTGGTGTGCTATTATCTTATTAGTTTATCTATATCTTCAATATAATATTGTTTTTACTATACTATTTTTGGTTACAAATAATTTCGACCCTATCGCTATAACGATAAGTTCATTTGAGATGTTGAATGAATAATTTATTTGAATGCGTAATTAAACTGTTATTTTCGTATTTCGTTCAGTTACTAGTGGAAATCTTAAAACGCAAATCTGAAGGAGTTTGTTTAATGCAAGAAGATTCAATAGATTTTAACAAAATAAAATTCTGAAAATTACTTGTGCCAATACTCTCTGACAGGAAGGTAATATAACCATGATATTATATGCATATACATACATATAAACATTAATTAAAAATGTAAATATACGCGCTCATACTGCTTTTGGATCACACAACACAGCTGGTTATGCACAGCATTAGTAACGACAGACATTCCCACGTACAGACAGCTGTTTTGGACTTCTTAGTCCTCTTCAGTATACGACGTGCTCAAAAAGTGGCAGGCATTCCCCGTCGTACACTGATGAGGACTAGGAAGCCTTGGATGGTTGCGAGAGTAACGGGGAGAAAAAAATAATAAACAAATTGAAAAATTGTAAAAGTCAGAAAAAGTAAAGTTTGTGAGCAGAGAAATAAAGAAAACATAGTAAGAAAAAGAGTGCTAAGAAGGAGTGATTAGGAAAGTGAGGTGAAGGAAGTATTGGAAGGAGGAAAAGGAGTGACGAGGGTGTAGAGAAGAGAGAAGTGGGTGGAACACATAAACACACATACACAAGTTATATTTTATAAGGTATTTGATATTAATTCATTCGTTAAATTATATGTGCGTATTATTGGTAAAGTAACATTTCGAAATTATATTTTCAAACACAGGTTTCTTGATATAATTTAGATAAATTACAATTTTTGATTAAGTCACTAAAATATTAATTAGTCATTGCCAATTAATTGACATTCAGAAACTGCCAGGCTTGTGTCAATTTGACATGAATGACAGACCCCAAATTTAATAAATTTTATTATTTTAATAAATACATTAGAAATTATTTTATTTTCATTTAGAAACAGCATATAATATCATGGTTATATTACCTTCTTGCCAGAGAGTATTGGCACAAGTAATTTTCAGAATTTTGTTTTGTTATTACTAGCTGTTTTACAACATTAAAGAAGGATCACACGCTATAACACATATTTCACGATTTACGGCTGTGTCGCTCGTGAAATCATCGCTATGAATGCTCCGCTTTGCGCTAGATGTCGCCTATGATTTTTCATTGTCAACATCTATTGTAAAGTGTATGCATTCGGCGTGCTGAAACAGTTGTTGGGATTCTCCGTCGTACACTGATGAGGGATGGGAAGTCCGAAACAGCTGTCTGTACGTGGGAATGTCTGTCGCTACTAATGCTGTACATAACCAGCTGTGTTGCGTGATCCAAAAGCATTATGTGCGTATATATTTCCATTTTTCATTAATGTTTATATATATATGCATACATATGCATACATTTTGTTATTAAATTGTCTTTTATAAGAACTGTTTTTACTTTGTCCATTTTTATTTAAAGTTAGAAGTATTCGCGAAACACGTGTCCCTAAAAAGTGACAGTTTTTCCAATAAAACCAAAACTACTAGAATTATCTATCCTCGAAGCTTCTATTCACGTTTTTTGCAACGATACCAATACTATAGAAGAGAAGATGCCGCAGGACTGGGAGATTGGACAAATAATAATGAATATAGGCGGATAACAAATTATGGGGTAGCAAACGAATTGGAAGGTATAGATGTGATCAGAGAAAGAAAAGAGCAAGATGGTTGGGTCATGTGTGGAGAGCTGGGAACAAAACTACATTTTACAATATCTTGGAATGGCAACCTGGAGGACCAGAACTACATGACTGGAGGAGGTGCAGACAGATCTTGCTAGATCTGGCGTATACAGATGGCGGGAGAAAACCAAAGACAGAAGCAATATGTGAGAAGATATAAACAGAAGTGAATGCAAATTGATCTACCGCGTAGTTTTTTCCAGATCTAGAAAGCTTTAGAAGCGGCGATACTCCCTTGGAGTGACTAGCCACTATATATAATACCAATATTGTTCGTTTGGCTTGGATTTCCTCAGCACAGGTGACAGGGTTGTGTTCACGAGTATGAGGATATTGCGTTACACTCTTTGCCATACGAAATTCTTGTTGATTACATCGAACTTTTAATTTTTTTGCTTTATAACTGCAAGCTTCAAAGGCTTTTCTTTATAAATGGCAGGTATGAGTAATATCACAAACTTGTTGGAGTACACCGATGCATTTTAATCTTCCAGTGAACTTGAGCAAGCAGCAAGGGTTTGTAACAGTTGTCTATGAATACCGCAGATTGTTGATGTTTACAGTCCCTCACCCATTACGATTATCAAACTAATGTTGGGAAATGGATATATTTCTATTGAAATATGAAATATTTTTAATTAAGTAAGCTACAAAAAAAGTTTTTTTCCCACCTAGACGTCTAAAATAACACACTGTGCAGTACTACGCTGTCGGCAGCCCAATTCGCCGAATACTAAACGGTCGTTTGGACCGGTAATACGCTAATTGCATCGTTGTATTTGTTAATGCTTGTTATGTTCATAATCCACAATTTGTTGCTTGTCTTCCATTGTAACATTCTTTTTCATTGTAATTAATTTGACCTGCTCTGTTAGATAATAGAAATATTATTATTAATTGCTTGTTACGGTTCAGTGAGCGTGACGAAGAACGCCTAATGAACCGGAACGATTTGGTAGTATACATAGACATATTACATTGTCAGCCGGAAGGTAGTGCCACTCAAGTGTGGTGCATATCTCTCAGAGTGCCGCGTCCAACACTATCCCCCTCTGTAGATCCTGCTGAAGATGGTAACCCAGTTGCCGAAATACGCATCTGGAGTTCTTCACTCATTATAGAGTTCTTCACTCATCGAGGTGGTGAGGGTACTTTTGATTGTTATTTGCATTGTTGATTGTTAAAAGATTAACTAACTCAAATCGGTAGTCACGAATAAGATAGATCTTCGCTGGCCAAGCAATAGCAACGTCAAATCACTCTCTCTTTCCAAAGCAGGATGTTCCAAGAATAGCCGAAATTCGCCAGCACAAAACGAAGAGGCTCCATAACACTTCTCTACACACGATGAGAATGGAACGCGATTTTTCTCTTCGGGAAAAAAGGCGTATTTTTAGATTTACATTGAGAGAAAATATATCGCATACACTGGCTACACGCTGGGTTAATTTCGTTACAGAAGCAACGGTGGGTGTTACCGTAATGTATAAAGTATAAATCAAATATTTATAAAACGGTTTCCGAATTGTTTATGTTCGTGTACGTAGATTATATAAAGGAAAAAGAGATGAACGGCAGAGGTCATCTTCGGTCGCTTAAATTGTGTTTTTCCCATTTTGTAAACAACAAGGGAAATATGGAAAATGATTGTTTGTAAACGCATTAATTACCAATTAATTAATATATGATTTAATACAGACTTTAAGGATTAAAATTGCTATCAATAAATTGCCTCAAGTATGGTGTGCCTCATTGCTCGAACTTAGGTCCTCTTCTATTTAATATTCTATTTAAAATTGACTTTTATATAGCACTAACCTTGAAATACGTTAATGTCAGAATGTGACATTAACGCACATACGTATATAATACTGGATGACAGTTGGGTTCGTTTGTTACATCTGATGGATGTAACCAGGTAACTTTTTGAAATATAACAATACTACATATACCGGAATTGATGCGTTTAATTTACAAATATTGCAATCTTGACATTTGATATGAATTCGGAATTTCGAAAAACGGTTACTATGTAATAGAACTACAAGAACTTTGACAATATTTCAAAATTAACTTTATAAATACCTTAAATACTTTGTTGTGTGCATGTGTATCGTGTTCCAACCCTTTTCTCTCTTCAATCTTCTTTAACCCCTCTCCTCTTACTGCAACCTCCAGTATCTCTCTACTCTTAACTCCAACCTCCAGTATCTCTTTTCTCTATTTTTGTGGATCGTGCAATTCACTACTTAATATAGTTTAATTTGATCGCTACTTACTATTGCCTCATACGTACAAAATTCTAACTTGACGTTCTTGTTTTTTTTCCCTCGTCGTCTAGTAACGCACCTAGTTACTCGCACGATGTTTACATGTTTTGGTCGTCCAGGTGGATCCCGTTTATTCGTCATCGTCGACGACTGCTACCTTCAGTACCAACCTCGTCTGATGAAAACTCTACTGGTGGTTATTTTCTGGGCTGGTATCTCGTGTGAATACGTGTCTTCCAAAAACCCCTTTGAATTGTGTTGTGTTATGTGTGAAAATGATTTGTGACTTTACAATGTATTTGAAAAATAAATATTCTTTTACCTAGTAACGTTAATTAGTCCCGTTATCTGCCTCTGGCTGGACTTAGTATACCTATACTTCCCACCGTATAGAGTTCTAGTTGACTAACCTTATTGAATAACTGAATAGATCGAATAGATGGAGACACTTCACTTTCATAATTTAATTTGCAACCGATACGAAGGTGCAAATCAGGAATGTGACAACTGGAGAGTTGTCTTTGTTAATTACTCGTTTTTGGAACGGATTTGGGTGAATATTTTACCAAGGTCACGAACCACTTTTTTCAATTAAATAATTTTTTCTATTCATCTCAAATGGTAGTGTCGGTAATTTCTGACTATTAACTATTTTACCCTTTTACACAACTTTTAATCTGTCTGACTATACTTTTCCATACTATTCTTAAATAACCAGCCTTCTGATTTAGTTAACCCGACTGTTTGAAAACAAAAACATATCTAACTATTTATGATAACTTAATAAATTTACATTTTAATTCGTTTTGTGTGATTAAATTTTCTTTATCCTATTTTAATATGACTTTTCTGTGACCGCACACACTAAGTTCATGATTTAATGGCTTTATTCACCCATTTCACGATAGTTTTAACTGGGTAATGATTTAGAATTATGGATAGCACCATTTACCATGAAAAATATTCCTTGGACTGATGGTATTCTAATGGCTTTAGACATGCATTACAAGATATTTACAAATAAAACTTGGTATCATACTTATATAAAGATAATATTTATTTAAAAATATAACAAATTAAATAATATATAACGTATCCTTAAAAATACTGCAAACTACAAATACTCCACTAATGTGAACAATGGCTTTGCATTTCCTCGGAAAGTGAAGGTAAGTCAGGTTTGTATGTTGTTGTTTTTAATTTTAGGCACGATTCCAAGCTCTCATCGACAAGCCGATTTCTTGATTTACTCTTGATAAAGTTCATGCTTGAAAATGATTGTTCGCATAAATATGTAGACCCAAATAAGGAAAGAACAGCAAACACTAGTTTCTTCAGTTGATCGTATGAATCAGGAATACTATTCCAGGTGTTAAAAATCAACATATCTTCCCTCTCCAGATCTTTCCAAGCAGCCACTTGTGCTGTAAACTTAATTCACGTTTATTTTTCTCCAATAGCTGTAAATCGGCACAAAGACGCTCGAATTTTGAGTTACACCTTTCTTTATTTTTTAAATCCAGCAACTGCATTTCAAAGCTGCCAGTATCAATATTAAAGGGCGAAAAATGTATTTCTGTTACCGTGGCATTCAGAGGTTTTTTTTAACAAAGGCTAACGTCCCTTTACTGTTTCTAAAGTCTTTGAACCTGCTGGGAAAAGCTTCCTTCATATTTAACAGTGTTGTTCTGAAATAGCAAATGTCAATATTAGACTTATTTTCTCGACAATATTTCAATAGGCATGAAAAGTGCATTAGAGTTTCTCTTTCAAAATCTTCGGCAAAAAGCGACAATTTATTTTCGAATGAAATTACTTCTTCTAACATTGAAAAAATTGTGATTTAGATGAGAAGTAACATCCACCATGAAATAAAATTTCTAGATCCACAGAGCGTTCGTTAGTTCTGCATAGTGAACATTCTTCTCAAGAAGAAATGCTTTTATTTCAGTAAACAGTGAAGCGAAACGTTTCAAAACGCTTCCTCTCGATAACCAACGAACCTTGTTATGCAGCAGAAGATCTGCATACGTCACTCTCTACCTCAATTAGAAATTCCTTAAATTGACGCCGGTAAGGAGCTTTAGCTACAATGGAGTAGATAATCTTAATCACCACTTCCATTACTTTGCAAATTTCTTCAGGAAATGTCTGCGCACATTGTGCTTTCTGATGAATAATACAATGGTAAGTAAGTATCTCCTGATTAATTTTTTCTTTTAAAATAGCGACAAACCCATTTTTTGCGCCTGTCATACTTTTCGCTCCGTCTGTTGAAATCGAGACAATTTTTTCTAATGGAATTTGATGTTTTTCGAAGCATTCAATTACAGTATTTGCTATATCTACTCCACGCGTTTGTCCTTTGATTGGCAATAATCCCAAAAGTTCCTCTTTAGGGCCTGTAGTGGAGATAAATCGCACAAAAAGAGAAACTAGCGCTGTGTCATTTATATCACAAGACTCGTCAACTGCTATTGATAGAGTTGAGGCCAATTTGAGATCTTCAATTTGTTGGTTTGTTATGTTTGCAGATATTTTTACTGTTCTATCTTTCGCTGTTTTAGCAGACAAAGGTATCTCTCGATACTTTTTTAAATATCTGCTTTATTTTTAAAATCTCGAAAAAGCTCTTCGGATGCACTCAT
The DNA here is from genome assembly GCA_031763485.1 of Osmoderma eremita. Lineage (NCBI taxonomy): Eukaryota > Metazoa > Arthropoda > Insecta > Coleoptera > Scarabaeidae > Osmoderma > Osmoderma eremita. Next base: position 13,245 of record JARFOC010048454.1, on the reverse strand, counting down.
AAAACAACTCTTTATATAGCCTCCGTCCGTGTATGGCTTTCCTCTTTGCGCAATTTCCTGACTAACTACAAAACTTGCCATATTTACATTGTTAGAAGATTGCACCCGGTGTTTAAAAACAAAAGCACAATAAATTTAGAAAAAGACATTTTGTACTTATGCCGCTTTGTTTGTCGAATTTCGCCGCGCAGCAATTCGACGGAGATAATGATACACATGTTTGCGAGCGACTATCCGTGCTATTGTTGCTTTCTAAAAATGTGTCTCTTTTTTGTAGGCGTGCGTTTCAAAAATGTTTACTCGTCTCTTACAAGGCAAGTTAATAAATAATAATTCCGTGGAACATTTCGTGTAAGAGCCGCAGCCAAGGAGTCAAAGAGCCGCATGCGGCTCGCGTGCCGCGGTTTGCCGACCACTAACCTAGTGTGAAGTAACGAAGCTCCATCGTGCAGATACCACATACTTTGACGAACGTTTTAGGGGAACATTTTCCAATAACAACGGTAAAGGGATTTCTAAAAAGTCTGAAAAATCTTGACCATTCACTCGTCCTTCCAAAAAATTTGATGTACTTACATAATCTCCTTGCTAGTAATTAAGACCAAAGACTGTTTTACTCTCATTTTCCACGATTAACTCGTTATATTAAAATAATTTCTAAAAATCTCACTTTTATAAAAAGACTTTAAAATATCTTAGAAATTAATGACTTTATGTATAGAGAACGCTTAGTAAAAGTCAAAGGACCTATACTATTCTTTCTTTTTATGATGTAAACTACAGGGTGATCCATTTAAAATAATCGAAAAACTAATGTATTTGAGTTTTGACTCGCCCTGTATTCAGTGTTGACAATTTTGAAAAAAATTCACTTTACTACAAAACTAGCCGAATATCAAAAATCTATTCATGTAAAAAAGAATTTCAGACTGTCGTTTGAACTCACAGTGATTTTCACATAAAATTGACTATAACTTCTGAAACACGCTGTATAATTCAATGAAATTGTGTGGGGGTGTGAGGCATGAGCTTAACCTAAATTTGAAATAATATACAGGATGTTCCATTTATGAAAATATATGTTTGGTTCACCCTGGTGATATGAAACGCCCTGTATATATGAAAATAATTTTAAAATGTTAAGTTTCAGACTGTCTACAATTTTCGTAAACAACTTTTTTATATATATCGAGCTTTGCCGCACTAATGCGTCACTCTGTAGATATAAATGATTTATCTCTTTCTCTCTATCCATTTCACTTGCTCTTATAACAAGTCATTACTCCACACTGTAGGTACACAGATATTTATAGATTGTAAAAGGAATAATAATAATTCAGTAGCAATAGGAGTCCCACCTTTGTCGACCAATCGAAATGTATCCATTTAATTTACAACAGGGATAGGTATAAGGTTGAATGGTTCAAACAAAGATGGTTCGTCTGCTTCAGCAATAAAATATCACGACAGGTCATTGGCTCACTTGCACACTAAGCGGCACCGATCGTTGGCAGCGCCTACCTAGAGCGGTGTTATAGGCAATGAAACGTTCGGAATAAGATAAAGAAACGATGCTACCATGTTCACAACTATAACGGTGAATTATTCCTGTCTAAAGATAAAAAATACTAATTTAGAATTAATTTAAGGCCTTTTTAAGTGTAGTCCTAGTGCTCATGTTTTAATACACATTCGAGATTATTCTTTGATATAGCTTGTAAAAAACATTTTTTAGGCCTATATCTTGACGGTGTCTTTCCATCGTTGCTTGTCTTGTGTAATTCTTCCACAGTTCGAGAAGATTCGAATTATCATTTCTTCGATATAGCGTGCAAAAACTATAACGCCATAAATAACTTTCTTTTTAATGACAACGCTTGCGTTTAATGATGGGCTGCGGTGAAACGTGAGATCTCAATACATATACCGTGCGAGCAACGATGATGCACGGAAAAAGTACATTTACTCAAAATAAATATTTTTTACGAACTAGTGAAAATTGTCAATACTTATTACCAAGCAGTTCGTAGCTCTGTTTACATTTAAGTCTTATTTTATTTCACGTTTTGGTAGGTTTAGTAAGTAAACATTATGTTATATTACGTTTCTTTATTGATGACTATAGTACAAGTTTGTTTAACTTATAATGGAACGGTACAATTAAAAGGTTTTCATTTAACAAATTTAAATATGATAGAAAGTTTAATGTCAGTGCAGTTTTGGAAAGGTTTAAGCTGATGTTATTAAATTATCCGTTATATATTGTAAAAAGGAGTTGTGTGGACTGGACGAAAAGCGATAGAAGAGAAGCGGGGAAGCCTATAGTGAGAAGACACGAGCTGTCAAGCGGAAAGTCACTTTTGACATTACGTCAGTTTGACAATACGTCAAAATAAATTAAGTCAGTCAGGTAGCGTTACCGACTGCGTCAAATCTTAGAAAGCGTGATGTCAATTTTGACATTACCAAAAAATAAATGAAATAAAAGTCAGTCAGGCGATATTACTTCACGCGACCGCTACTACCACTTCATTAAAAGTCGTCGTCGATCCCCAAACGAGAAAGAAATCGTTAATCAGTAAAAATTTGGTTGAAGTAGTGGGCGAATCATCGGTTTAGAACCCGAAGATCAAGAGCTAAGTCCACACACAGTATTGCATTTATGCACATGGTTTTACTACGTATTTCATTTTTCACATTCATATTAATGGTAAAACGGGGCCCAAAATTTTTATTTTTATCTATTGTTTTTTGTTGTTGTTTGTTTTGCCTTTATTAAATGATAATCTTGTGGTTATCACATTTATTATATGGTACATCATTTACTTTACTAGAACTGTACGACTTGAGAAGCTGCGGAGCTAAATATAAATAGAGTACTCATGTCACATAAACCATTTTCGAAATTAAGTTTAATTTATTGTAATAGTGCCGTTACAACTTGAAGTACTATTTGAAGATGTAAAACTTCTAAAAATATTTTAGCATCAATGCAATTTTAAGTATATATATCATAATATCTCACTCCTAAAATAGACCTTCCTATATCTCCCTCCTTCAAATGAGGCTTATGAGATAATGATCCTTAGGTTGTTAGGTGATAGACTACAGATTTTAGTTGTATCAGCATGTTTTACTATATTAGTAAGATGACTTGACCCAGGCAAATTTTGTGAACTAAAGTTTTTATAAGAAATGAGAAATTTAAAAGTAAAAACAAAGATACAGCAACACATCCTCAGACGCATCAGACATTCTGGCTTTCTTTGGGGAGCTAGGACATATCTTCCATTAGATGCAACATGGGCAAAACATTATGTCGAAGATATCTCTTTCCACCTTTTATAGTAATATAATCGATTTTAAAATATTTCGAACATATCAACAAGATAGATTTCCACTCGATGTTTTTTCCCCAAAATATTCAAATATTTGTGAAATTGTTTGCCTTTTGGAACTCTTACTGATGGAAACTGATGTCACTATCAGGAGATAATAGTCTACGAATGTTTTTACATCCAGGCATACTACAAGTCATCCTATAACATAAACAGTGATTCATATCTGCACACTCAAAAAAATTAGGCTACAAACCTTACTAAATGTTCACACTCGATTTCGCAAATTTAGCTTAATATTAATACAGTCCAAAAGTGTGAATATTATTTACCTACAACTTTAAATTAATAAAGGATCACTTACTTTAAAAGACACCTATACAAAATATTTATAAACAGGATAATCTTTAAAATAAAACACGATCGACAAACTCAAACAATAAATATAACCTGAACAATTCACTAAGGATAATCTAAAAACAGTCTGTTTGACAGATCATCCATCAAAATGGCGGCTCCTATAGAGTCGGAAGATTTGCGGAAGGCAATGGTCTAAACGCTTTTTAATAGTATTATACTTGTCTATGCGTTTCACCTATCTGGCTATGTGAATAGCCAAAATTACAGGAATGGTCAGCAGAAAATCCTCATAATTTTGTGGAAAGCAGTTTACATCCGGAAGAGTTGGTGTTTGGGTCGTGTTATCAAGGCGAAGTATTATTGGACCAATATATAATACGTCGCACAGTGATCCAGAATATCATGTTCGCGATCAAAAACTGTAACTTCTTGTACAATAGGAATTTTGAAATGATTTCTTCAGGAAAATGTAATCAATTATAAAGGATTTCATCCATATAAAAGAAAAAAACATTCAGCCGAAAATCAGGGGGTAATCATAGGCGAAAATATAAGGCATTAATTCAAAAAATTCAAAAAATATATTTTTCTTCAATTTATATTGCCTATAATAACTGTTTTATTATTTAAACTTTAATTGTATGATTTAATACATCTTTTATACTTAATCTTAGTTTAAAATTGATTTACAAAGTATGAAATTCAATTATTTAATTAGTATTTTTTCAGGCAGTAGCAAAAAGTAGCAGCTGAAACTTAGGGAGGCTTATATAGACTACAAGGATTGTATATGCTAAAGATGAACTTGTAGCTAATTGTTGATAAATAATAAAAATCGCCCTAGACCACTGTGCGTCGTCTTGATAACACGACCCAAACACCAACTTTTATCGCATGTAAACTGCTTTTCACAAAATTATTGCGGTATATCGTAATGATTTGCTACAGCCATTTCTTGACCAGCTACACGATGACGAGACAATTTTAGGGATACTTTCAACAAGATGGAGCTACAGCACATACGGGTCGGGAAATTTTTACTTACCTTGGTGAATTATATGACGATAGACTAATTAGTAGTCATCGATGGCCTTCCAGATCTCCAAATTTAACACCGTTCGATTTTTATTTATTTGGTTAATTGAAAAGCAGAATTTATAAGAATCGTTTACACAATTTTGATGAGTTGCAAGCAGCCATTCAAAGAGAAATTGAGGACATAACACAAGAGACTTTAATAAAGGTCTTTGATAATGTGTAAAGAAGAGTGCAAGTTTGTATTTTAAATCAAGGCATGCATTTTGAATGGATGTTATAAAACAATGTTTTTAAAAATAAATAAAATTTTGAATAGATTTTTTTATGTTCCGTAAATACTAAGATTATTATCTATTATCTTTGTTTTTACTTATTCTTTCAATAAATTTCTGTCTTTTTTAATTATTAAAAATTTTCGCCTTAGTATCTAGTGCTACACCACTGGTTTCTTTCTCTAATTCAGAACTTCAAATCTAGGTTAGTAACACAAGCAGTGTGACCAACTGACATGATTTAAGTTGGCGATATTTTCAGTCACGTGGTTCTCGGGATTTGTTGCTCTCTCTGTATTACAATATTACACTAAAAACTAATCGTTCGGATTTTAAATTTCCGAATCCCGAACGCTAATATGTATATAATGTCATTTATCTTTCCATAGCTATTATTACCTTTAAAAAGGTCGTCGTAATTTACGTAAATTCGTTCCACGAATCTACTACGGTCGACAGACTGTATGTGGGTGAGGGAATACATTCACAACGCTGTCTCTATGTAGGTAACTTACGAAATGGTTGGGTCCAAGCTGTCTGCGAGTTCCCCGGCTTTGTGTCATCATTTTTCCGTCGTAGCGCCGCCGCGCTGATGTTTGCAGACGTTTTGAACGTTGATGCATGTGGAGGCGGTTGTTTCGAAATAGGCGACTCAAAATCAAAAATCTAAAGTCCATTCATTTTAAGAACACGGTAGATAGCGCTGCAATCGGCGTCGGTTTAACACTGGCAAAATTTAGCTTGATTAAATAATGGCAGGTAATTTGAAAGTAAAGTTTTATTATAATCTTTGCCAATTTCTTGGAAAGTAACACTAAATTCTAATAACAAATATATTTTAGTAAAATGTTTAAGAAAAATATACGTTTACGTTTATTTCAGTGTATTTAATCTGACAAAAAAAAATGGAAACAATTTTATTTCAGATATATTCTATATTTCACGTATTCAGACACATTTCGGAATAAAATAGACTTCTATGAGACACTTTAATAGTTCTTTTTTAATTACAGTTATGGAACGATGCACAAATTATTTAAAATATCATTTTTTTATGTTGATAAATAAATAAATGTTTTTATTGTCTTTCGCCCCCACTAGTATTGACATTGTCATTACATATAATTAATGTAAATTATAAATATAAGTTAAGAATTAAAAGATAAAAATAGTTGAATATTGTAATAACCTCCCCCCGGTTCAAATTATTCTATCTTTTAATAGTAACTTGGAAGAAATTAATAATGGAACGCACTATATCACCCCATACATGCGCAAATATAAATAATTAATTTTTACAAAAACCCCAGCAAATTTGATTAAATAAAATAATGTTACCCTTTAAACAAAGGTTGTAAATATTCAAAACCCCCACCTAAAATGATTGTTTTCAGTGAAAAATTTATGTAAACATTGGAACCGATTGTATTTAGACATTTTTCAATGTTTGTTACTACAAAAACTCTTACTTACAGTTCGTTAATTCGCAGGAAGGGTTCCTAAGTCTCTATGCCTCGATCCAGGTTGCGTGAACAGGAAAAGTCAGTATGAAGAACCCCGTTAAGACATGTGGAATACAGGCTATTTTTCCAGGATACCGGAATTTTTTTATAAACGGTGAGTTACTTTATTTGATCATTAATGTATTGTTCACGTAGAAGGTGAGATTCTATGCTTAGACTCCATTAAATGTGGTCTTTTGGTATCCCCTTTTTAAAAAAAAAACTATGTGTATAGCTGACTACGGCCATTTTGTTTGTACGTTTTCGTAGAGGAATTTGACGTGATTACTGCTGCACGTTTAGATTCTAACTCTCCTTCATTTTTTTCTACCCTTCCCTTTTATATCCACGCCAAAGTAACGCCATAATTTTTGTTTTATTAATACCACCCTGATGAAAATATATTTTATTTAAATAATTAATTATTTATTTTAATGTTGATTTTAAATTTAAATTCCCGAATTTTTCTCTGTATATTAATATCTTCTATTTCTTTTATATAATTCTAGTTCGGATAAATCCGTCAATCAACAGACGAATTCAAGATTTACTGAATAAATAATCAATTTAAATCTGAAACTAACATGAATACATGTTTATGAAGGTAATTGCTCTCACCCATCACATTCAACTAGAGGATTCCATCTCTTCACCCTTTTTAATTTCAATATTACAGTTTTAACTGTCAAATTTTAACTATTTTACATACACGTATAGGACAATACAAAACACATTAAAAAATCATATTAAAATACTCGTCGAAAGAATAAATTGTGCGGTTAAGTAATAGTTCCTTGATTTTTCTTTTGAATTGTCTACTGGTTAATTCTTTATATTTCTTTGGCAGGTGGTTATAAAATTTTGGACCATAGTAGTTTGTTGCGTGCCTGGATCTGTTTGTACCCTGATAAGGAATCACCTGGTTTTCTTTATTTCGTGTATTGTGTGCGTGGTGGTCATTCTGTGTATTATACTTGTCTTTGTTATTATGTACGTACTCCAAACATGCTAGTATAAAGGCACAGGGTAAGGTAAGTATTTCTTGTTTTAGGAATAGATCTCTACAGGATGTACGAGAGTTAACACGACACCAGCGAACACCAGCTTTGCGTCCGTCGTGTGTCCCCACAGTAACAATCCATATGTCGCCCGTGAATGGAACATAGAGAAATATGCTATTTTTGCTGCTCCGTGTGTGCCTATCTCTTTCATTCTTAGAAAGCATAAATAGGTGATACTTATAGCCCAGGTTGCGAGAACAAATACACCGTATTTCTTCGTACATGCTGGAGTTGTTTTGTGGTAAGCAAGATTTTTTGTTTTTTTTTGATTTAGACGCAGCCCGTTACTAATAAACCACTCATTAGCTTCCTCGAGAGCAGTCTCTGCTTTCCCCATTGCAACCTCGTATGTGGTACCTCTCGTTGGAATCGATGTATCATCCGCATACAAACACAATTTGTTGCTGTTAATATTTTCAAGGATGTCATTTATACATAGTAGAAAGAGGAAAGGCCCTAGTATGGATCCTCGTGGTACCCATTTACTTATCTGTGCTCTTTTAGATTTGCTGCTATCGTATACAGTAATCTGTTGTCTCCCTGTTAAATATGATTTCAAAAGCTTGTGTGTTATCCCATAGAAATACAGCTTTTGTAGCAATAGTTCATGGTCCACACAGTCAAAGGCTTTTGTCAAATCGCAGCAGGTTAGCACACAATCTTCACCCTCATTGAACGCCCGCGTTGCTTCCTCCAGCAGATCGACCATCGCGGATGTAGTAGACCTTTCCTTTCTACAACCATGTTGATGTTTGGAAAACAGATGATATCGTTCCTAAAACTCAACCAGTCTAGTTTTCAACACCACCTCGAAAATGTTGGCCTATAGTCGCTAGGATCAGATTTATCCCCGCTTTTATGCACTAGTATTCTTTTTGATATTTAGTTGCTTATATATATTAATAATATCTGCTATCGGCTGTGCAATTTCTGCCATGACAATTTCCAGCACATCTGCCGATATGACGTAGATATATTGTGTTTTCTTTTTCTTTATTTGTCTTATTATTGCACAAATCTCTCAGTCCGTCACTGGTTCCATATATAATGTACTCGGCCTTCCTCTTTGTAATAGCTTCATTGCATCTTGTGGTGGACCGGATATAGCAAGTATTAATTTATTGCCAATACAGATAAAGTACTCATTCAAATCTTTATTTTACTGAGGGAGTTGTATTTTTTTCTAGCATCTGCCTCTCTATGTATTACTGCCCATATGTCTTTCATTTTGTTATCAGATGTTGTTAATTTTCGGGTTATACGTTTCTTCTTTTCTTGAAAAATTTCCGCTGAGTATTCTCGCTTGAGCTTTCTGTACATTGTTTTATTCTTCTTTATTTCCTCTGGATTTGACAACTGTGAAGAGTGCGTGCAATACTCCCTTCATTTCGACCAATTTTCTACTTGATTTGTATGTCGTTCTTCTACTTTCTGTTTTTACTTGCCTTTCTTTCTCAGGAAATGCCTCGTTAACTACAGCAGTAAAGATATTATGGAAATTGGTATAACTCTCCGCCCCATCAGCTGAAAGTAGAAGATCGCAGGCAGTATAATGCAAAAGCATAACTTGGAGAGGACATTTCCGATGATGATCCAGTATTAGTGGTAATAATAAATTGCCCCCCCCCCCCTCCCACAATGTTATCCAGCTCATACATCATACTTACTTCGATAATGGAGTGGTTGATGCAATTTGTTCATGTTTCAGCAGTCACGAGTTGCAGTCTTTCAATTAATAATTCTTTTACCTTTGGTAATTTAAATTGAAAATATAGCAACTCATTTTCAACAAAACCATTATCACTCCCAATATGTAGTATTATAATTCTAGTTTAAGTAATTTTGTCCTACGTATTAGCCAATAACAAACGTCCAAAATATAAGCCTATCTTGCCCAACATTATTTTCTTAAAGCGAATGATGTAGGAGTAAATTTTTGTAGACCAGTGGTTCCCAAAGCGCTGCCTACGGATCTCCGTTGGTGCACAACGTCGGGGAGTCCGCGAAAGTCTTAATATACAGTAAAATAATTGCTACCCATTTTCACTATTATCAAAGTTCAAATAAGTAGCAATAAATAAATTGGTATCGATTTTTCACGTCCTTGCTATAAGTATAGATACGTACATAAAATACAAGTAATGACCAAGCATTGCACGGTTGAAGTCGTAAATATCTATGCAGGTTTAAACGAGAACGAAATCTCGCAGCTACATGAAATAACTAACATATTTCAGATTCCCATAAACGATGCCTTATACTAACAAAATTTATGTTAGGGGCATCTTTTGTGTTCCCCATTCATAAAATTAGTGCGGATTTAGTGATAAAACCCCGACGAATTTTACTGCCATCGCATATGTGCCATCTCGCACCCTTGACAGAACCTTACGATTCTACTACGCCTTGCTGTTCCGTACATAGATCAGCAAGATGATTCGAAACTGGGGGCGCTGCTTTTCCTTTTACTGCGCCAATTTATCGCTCGTATCCTATTTATGAGGATCTGGGGCGAGATTCGAAATGATAACAAAGGAAAGTAGTGCTTTTTGCGGGGAGTTTTTTGAGAGAGCAAATATATATGAACAGAGTCCAATAAAGGAGAATTACGTGAATAAAGGAAATGCAAAGACATAATATTAGATTGGTTCTTTAATGATAATAAGAATTGGGTGTTTCAACGAAGTTGTTTCTTATCTCAAAGATGATTCGTGCAGTGGAACTAAATATGTACTAAATATTCTTACCACACCAATCAACAAGAAAATCTAAATACGTAATTTGGCAACTAGCTAACGTGCCACCCGCAATGGAAACTATAAAGGAAAATAAAACTAAAAGAAGATATTTCTGACGCATGTCTCTGACGTCCATCTGACAGTCAGCGAGTCCAGTTGGAACAAAGTTAGTATCGTCAAAACATTAAAATCGAAAAATAAAATTACTAAAGAATCCTTTTAAATATTCAACATCAGTAAAGAAGATAAAAACAGAAGTTATATATAAAATTTATACTCAAATAATGAATGAGTCGTTTCTTTTTTCGTACATTTTTATTCACCTTGTTGTTGTGGCCGATACCAAAAGACATTTTTTCTCAGAAATTGTTTGTCAAATGAGTTCGTAAGATCTAGAAAAATAGGATGCAAGAATGTAAAGATATGTGAAAAGAAACGTTTTTCTTGGATGGTGTGTCTGAAAGCAAGGAAAAAATGGGCTGCTCGAAGAAAACATGTTGACACAACCGACATCGTAAAGGATATATCGGTTAATATTTGAGGCAAATACAGTCTTTTGGCAACAAGGAGCAATTAGCAATGCTTTTGCTAAATATTTACCTAGAAGTTAAAATTATTGCTTGACAATGTTTTCATGGTTTGGATTTGTCAGTATGTTATTGAAAAATATCTACGTTTCAAGTAATAACGAAACAAAATACTGGTCAAAAGAAATGTCAGTAAAGTAAATTATGAATGATATTAAAAGGTAGAAACGGCATAAATAGCTAAAGGTTGCAAATTATACTGAAATACCTGGAAGAAATTATAGATAGCAAGGGACACTTAGAAGAAGAAATAAATAACTGAATTGCCAAGACAACAAGACCCTTCTCTCCACTGAAATCCGTATTTTTTAAAATATGGTTCAGAACAGACAGGTCCTCAATCAGACAAAAGCAAAAATCTATCAGACGGTCTTCAACCCGATCCTGCTCTATGGAAGTGAGTTATGGGTTCTAAGTAAAAGTTCAAAAATCAGCGTTAGAAATGAGGATATTGAGAAAAATAAATAGGGTCACGAGGCAGGATAAAATGCGAAACGAGACGATTAAGATTAAGTCTTACACATAACAACCAATTTTCTTTTGGTTAAAATCGAAAGTACTCCAATTTTGGAGCAGTTCTCCTGGTTTCGTACATGCGAACGAGTTTATTTCACCCAATCATGTCAAAACCGGAGAATTACTAAAACTTTATCGTAAAAGGATCAAAATAATCACTTCTGTGTTTACAGGTCACTGCAAACTCAGGAAACACCTACACAGCATCGGATTATCGGAAGAAACCGAATGCTGACTGTGCATGGAGGATGAAGAAACAGTTGAGCACGTTATGTGCCACTGTCCGGTGGCCACCCGCATCAGTTTCTCCATTTTTGGAAGGGACATTACTACCCTAGCTGACCTGAAAAATTCCTGATACAACAAGACTCTGAGCTACCTCAAGGGCCTGGACTTGTTGGATGAACTCTAGGAATCACAGGTCAAGACAGAAAAGTGTGGAAAAAGTTTTGCAGAACAATCGTCGACACCTAAGGGTAACTGGGGATCAGGATAAGGAAGTATAAATACTCGAAATGTTTCCCCCTTGTGTTTAGTATGGTGAGCAGCGAAAACTTTCTGAAAAAAGCCAATCGCCAATTCCACATCATCTAGTCGGTAATGAAAATTGCACAAAGGTGCCGATAACTCGAGAACTATGGCGTTTTCGACAAAACGGACCCGATATTCGTAATCTACGGCTCAAAAGGGTCCTACCAGCGTATATTTGAAGGCGATTTATACGAATAAATCATTCGATAATTCCCAAAAATTATCCCTTGGTCCACCCTTTGGGTTCTTTCGAAATATCAAACTCGCTCAAATGACTTGTGTTATGCATAGAAATGATGGTATTGAGGCGTAGATGACGAATATTCCAATAATAAATGGTCCTGAAAAAGTCTGTGACATCGCCTGGCGTTAACAGGGTCTTGAAAGATATGTTCTACGTGACATCAACACTAAAAATTTCAAGTGGATGCAATGGAATTACATTGTGAACATTGTGATGGTTATACCCTGCCTAGGTCCTGTAATTGAGAATTAATGAACCCAGAGAGGTGGAATGAAGCTTCGTCGGAATCGACTGTAATGTGTGGATCAATATTACGTAGATTATTATAGTACCATTGACAAAAAAGGTAAGCGGTTGCTAAAGTCAGGAGGATGCAAAGGAAAGTGTTTTTTAAAGATATTTCTAGTGGATCTGTGAGTAAAATGCTAGGTAAACAGTTTATTTATTAGACGTAACCTATTTGTTGAAATAGACAATTATAAAAAGATGGGTATTGTTGTCCCATAATTTGGTTTACATTTTGGACAATATCACGAGTATAGAAATACTCGGACGACCATAAGATATGATGAAAGGTTTCTATCACAATATTACATCAGCTGAAACTTAAGGAATGATAATCTTTCTTTTTAATCCCAGTTATATCTGAAATAATCGCGTGTCGTCTGTTCATAGATACCGAATATTTTTTTGATTGATAATCGAACAAACAAAACGTCACTCTCTTATTCATGATTATTATTATTTACACTTCACTTAATATTATCTCCGGTATTAATCGCGTGGAAAATTGTCAAAAACACATCAGACTGATCGCCTGATCTCCATATCGCAATTACTCGGGCGATAATCATTGGCGAATCACGAATAAACAGAATCACAACGGCTTAATAAAACAAAGGAGGTTCAAATTTTCCATTCCTCCTCCGGTTTTTTTTTTGTTTTTCCCTGCAGATGTTAATTATGGGGAAACTGGTTTTATGTGTAGGGGAGACCGGGGACAAAAGTAACACTTTTTACTTCTAGGATATTTTTACCCGACTTAATAGAGATGAGAT
>JARFOC010048453.1:0-49749 GCA_031763485.1 Osmoderma eremita | reverse complement strand
TAGAACTCGTTCGCGGCTTGTTGGCTATTAAATTAGATTTCTTATATCGATTTATAATATCATTAACAGTAGAATGGCTTCTGTCAACGATGTTTCCTATCTCTCGAACAGATTTTTTCCATCTCTATGATGCATTATCACTAACTTTCTTATTTCCGCAGAGGTTTGACCACGCTGACGTCCCATTCTTCCAAAGTTTGTAGTAATACTACTTTAAAACAAATGTCTTTAACATGTTTTATTGCCGACTTGCTAAGACAAACCAATCTATAGCGGAAATGATGATCCAATTTAGTATAATATCTGCATTGTCCGGGTTTTACGTTGATGTGGAATTTTACACATGTGTTCTGAATATAAAATATTTTATAACAAGAGAATAAATTTATAGATTTACTTTTGAGGATTGAAAATATAATATCATATGTAGTGAAATGTGTATTTCTTTCATTTAAAAAATATCAATTAACTTTCAAATCTTTTAGTAGGATTATGTGCACTATACTGTCCGAGTTTGACGTTGAGCCACACTATGTCAGTACAGTACAGAACGTCCTGTCGACTTTAAAATTTGCATACTGGCGTATCTCCTGAGACAACACAATATGCACATATTTTCCAGCACATATGATCTTGATTATTATTAAAATTAATGATTTGTTACTTCCTGGCGGCCATATTGGTCACTGACATATTAGGGAAATATATCATGGAGAGCGGATGTTCACATATTCTACCCCATAGCCGCAGGGGTGACAACCTCAACCCCAACAATTGTATGTAAAGTGGTTCCTAAATTTGTGAATATGCGGTCACCATTTGTAATATTTAAAAATATTCCTATAGACATACACTTAACGGGAGTTCTTTTTCGTGATTTTCAGAACCGACAGCTGCTATAGATGCATGGCCATTCACGTGAAACACACAAGTGTACTTCAATACAAAGAGAGTAAGCCTATCTTTTTTTACCGAGCCTACTCATACACGATTTAATGTTTTTCCCTCGAATTTTACAACGTTTTTTTTTTTAAATCCGTATCGCAGCTGATTGCTTCCGAGGGAATCCACAAGACGCGTGCTCTGGTATTTCAGGCGACGCACCTTTATACAGTATGTTCCGAAAGTACCCGGAAGCCAAACCGATCCCGTGTCCATTTAAGAGCGCTCCCTTCACCTTCAGCTATAGCAGGGGAACTGGTGAGTGCTCCAGCCCCGTTAGCAAAGCTGAAAGCTGCACTGACGACTCCAGATTGGTACTTAAATATCAAGCCTGTCCAGATGTTTCATCAGAAAGCAATGGTGAGTACAGCTTTCTTCCAATTCTATCTTAATGAGCCAAATATATTGATGCAAAGATGTTTTCAACACTTTAGTTTTTACTTTATATTTACAGTTGAAGAATTGATCTGTTTGGCCACCTGGAAAGAAGGTTCTACCAGATACCTAGTCGGGAAGGTGACACAAGGAAACAGACGTGCATTAACATCAGACGAAGACCAATATAGATGCTTCATCTACCAAAGGGACGTAGAATCCAACAAAGTAGTGTACAACATAGCCCAATCGGCCGACGCCACTTGCAACGGCTTACAAAGCGCCTTCGAAGGAAGCAAAACAATGAAATTCAAAACAGGTACCCATTTTGAAAGATCCACGACCCCGTCACGATCGTAATTCCCAAATTTCCAGTCGAGAATCACCACAATCGTTGCAAATTTCCAACGTGGATAACGGACCATCACACCTGGCTGAGTCTAGACCACAAGAAGACGTTCAAATTCTCCCAGCGTAACGCCACCCTCAAAATCGTGGACGAAGATCCCAAACCGATCGTTAGCACTCACCACGAGAATTACGCTCCGGACTTCGTATGGAATCGCGAGTTCGGTATGGAGTCGCAGGAGCAGCGGAAGCAAAATTCTGAAATGCGCGTCGTTTGCCACGGAATCCTGCAGCAATCCTCCGAACAGAAGAAGGTGCAGATGGTTCAGATCGTGGCCCACATGACTCACGGATGGTAAGTCCCATGAAACCAGAAATCCCACTATTGAATTAGGCTTGACGTGTTTGTAGATCTAGTGGAAGCTCTTCAATTCATCTAGATTTAAAAACTTGCTAAGGTTGCATTCTTCAATTCAACTCCAATTTTCTTCTTCAATTATACATTTTTTTTCTGTATTATCATAGGTTTGCTGCAATGATTCGTTTCATATTTTTTTCAGCAATAGCGGATATGTCTGTATGGTATTCTATAAGCGTGACAACAAAGTGATTGAGATTCAACAATCTGGTAAGCTTATTTCTAAAGTTGTTTTTTTCATAATCTGAGACTCGCTTTCTCAGAAAAATACGAAGAAAATCCGGACGATGCTTGCCGATACTTCGACCCAACAACGATACCATACACAACCCTGATCAGTAAGCATATCGATTTGATGAAGCATTTCCTACGAAGTCTTTAATTTTTCAAATCTATTTGCAGCGACCACTTTGAAGCCGACAAAATGCCCACACCTAGGACGATACAGCTTAGCCATCAATAGCACACCAAGCGAGAAACGAAGAAAAAGGCAACAACCAGGTGATTCATTAAGATTCTTTTATTTTTGATTTCCTCCAAAATATATTAACGATTCTAATATTGCCGTTTGCAGCTTTGGATCAAATTCCTCCGGCTGTGACCCCAGCTGAATGCGAATCGTACGACTACGAATCCTTATCGGTGGGGTGTAGTACCTCGCAAGAACAGATGGAATTCAAAACACCATGTCCTGATCACCCTACAGTCGGTAAGTTAAAGAAATAACGAAAAAACGAATCTACCATTTCTGTTTTTTCATAAATTTGATCTACAGGGTACAGTTGCCATGGTAATTGGTACGAGAATAACACTTATTATGTCGTAACGACGCCCATAGCTAGGAAATCCACCGATAACATCAGATATTGTATGATCTACACTTTGAATCCCATTAACCAGGGGGCTGTGACCTTGGAAAATGGTGCCCTTAGAAACGGGGGCCCCCATGTGCTGAGGCTATCCGGGGTGCTGGGGAATTGCAATAGAGATATAGAACCGGGTCTCAAAGGAAGTTGGACCTTCAATTTTACCAGTGAAGGTGAGTACGGCTTTTTTATTCTGACATTTTCTTGTTTTTAACTTCGGAAGAATTTGACATATTTGGAAGATTACCTCAAATAGTTTTCGATTCGGAAAAGATATTTGATTATCTTCGAATCGGAAAGGTTTTGACATATTTGAAGAATCATCTTGAATAGCTTCTGATTCGCTATTGTTTCTCATCCACTTTTCAGGTTCCTGCGATGAAACTACTTCGGCGGGAAATGGAGCCAGTAGTTACTTGTTAACGTCAGCGTCGATTTTCACCTTAGCCTTGACAGCCACCTTGGTGATCGTCAGATGATGAAGACAACCGGTTTTGCACACGTTGTCCGAATATTAGCTGAATATTGACACTCCGCGACTAACTAATTTATTGCAAAACGCAACAGACGACAAAAACAACATATTAAATGAACTGACGCAAAACACGCGAATAAAAAACAAATATACACAAAAAGAAATGAATATATCGACTAGAAAATAACAACCGAAAACAAACCAATGTGAAGGGAGAAATTGTACGGCCAACAAACCGGAAACGAAGCTGTGCGACAACAGTTCATCGAGATAGGCGTGGAAATTTAGTTAGGGAAAGAAAAATGATGGACGTTTAATTTCGTATTAGTAAAAAGCATAAATTATTATTATAACCGAAAAAAAAAACGTACCGAATATGTGATGTGAAATGTTCCCCCAAATATATATATTAGCTCTTCGGATTGTTCCGGATCAGAGATCTAGATGGCGGGCGTGTTAAGTAATGACGTGAAGTTAAATCCTAAATAGGCGCCCTCTTTGGGTGAAAATTCGAAGTAAAATTGACATATCATCGAACTGAGGATTTCAACACAAATTTCTTTTAAAATCGTGTTTCGAACGGTATTTTATCGTGGATCCGGAACAATTGCAACCAAACAAACGCAAGTATATATGACGATATATAGTCAATTTTCCAATTAAAGAAGGTACAGATTTTTTCTTATTTTTTGTGTTTTATTGTTGGTGGTTTCGTAAAACAGTTGAGGATGTAAGTTCTTGAATTGAATTTCGTGTCTAATTTGCGTCAAAAAAATTATTTTTTTTTTGCTGGAATGGTGCGAGCAACGTTGGATTTGAATTTTAAAAAAATAATAATAATACTGATAATAATAAAATGAAGAAATAAACTTGTGTGACTTTAATGGATGTTTTTCATTTATTTATAATCGAAATATTTTTAAAAAATATATTTATTTCCCATTGTTTTTAATTATTTTTATTTCATTTTTTTGTTTATGAAAAACGTTCAACTGACATCCATTTATTATTCGTGTAAATATATAAAACTAAATACATAATATATTATATTATTATATTTAAAAATAAAAATGTGTGATTTTATAAAAAAATAATGACAAAAAACAAAAGATAAATACTAAAGTTTAAACGGGTTGCATCTTTTGAGTATTATAACACAAACACACTGAAAGAAGGCAGGTTTTTTTTAAGCAGCAGCTATATAAACACTGTTTTTTTTTTTTTTAAAAGGGATCCAGAAAATCGCAAATCAGTACAGCATAGCCGGATTCTAATCGTACCAAAATCGGAGCGAAGGGAAATAATTTTTTTGTCATAAATTTTTATATTTTATTTTTTTAATTTTTTTCTTTTTTAATATTTTTTTTTTATATTTTTTTATTTTTTAAACGGAAGGGAGATTGGGGTGCCCCCTCCCGCCCCCCTCCCCTCCCCAGTTGGCAGACACATATATTCCTTATTTGATGATTCGTAAAATATAAAAATAAAAATTAAAACAGAAAAGTACATATTGCAAATTTATTATTTTTTGTTTGTGAAGACTATTACACATAATTTGTTTTTTAATCAGTCGGAAAAAAACAGAGCTCATTTTCTTTTTTAAAGATTTTTTGTGGATATATATATATATATATATGTATATGCATATTATTTATCTTCCAAAATAAAATCAATTATTAGGACCAGAGATACCAAACTGATGGGAAAAAACAATTTAGTTTCGGATTATTAGATCTGTCTATGCTGCACAATTTTTTTGTTTACCGTCTCAATTAGATATTTATATATGAATATATATATTTATTAGATAAATAGATATAATACATCATCTTTGGAGCTTAGGTCTTATACAACGAAAAAAATAATTACACCTTAATATAAATAAATAAAATAGATAGATATGTATTATGGATTTTGATCATATATAAAATTAAAATAGTTATTAAATTCTGCGTGTTTGTAATATAGTTACTCTATTACGCTATACTTTTGATAAGGATTTAATTTACTGAACTAATATTTTTTATAAATATAAAATATACAGGCTGTTTCGGTAAATCGACTTACCCAACAAACAGGCTGTATACCAGAATAAGATTTTTTTTTAATTTGTACATAACAAAGGTGACAAAAAAAGATTATTGTTTATGTACATACGAAGAATCTACCAGTG
Source organism: Osmoderma eremita (assembly GCA_031763485.1). NCBI lineage: Eukaryota > Metazoa > Arthropoda > Insecta > Coleoptera > Scarabaeidae > Osmoderma > Osmoderma eremita. The sequence goes on along the minus strand of JARFOC010048453.1, from coordinate 44,152 downwards.
TGTGTTTGCTGTAAATATTTGAAAAATAAAAAAAAATTAAAAGAGTTTATTTTGTGATGGTATTCATAGTACGATTATTCTGGATCCTTTGGTAACCGCGAATGTTATATTTATTTAGGTACATTGTATATTAATGATTAAACAAAAAGATGTTGAAAAAGTTTTAGTTCAGTCTAATTCGTCCCAATTTCTATATTGTATTTTTCCTATTTTATTTTCAACTCTATAAATGATATATGTATATTGGTTTCTTACAAATTAATAATTATTTTAAAAAGCAAAAACACGATTGCAAAAAAAAATTTTAAATCTAAATATTCAAATTTAAATTTGCCGCTATTTTCGCAGATTTAAAATTTTAATATCTTCCCCCTAGGTTTTTTCATTAAAATAATTTTAATTAACCCCGATTTAATCTTTTGATGTACACACGTAACACCCCCGCCCCCCACCCTAAGAAGAAAAACTTTTTAATTATTTAAATTAACACCACGAAAAAACGTATTAACTCAATAATATTAATAACAAAATAAATAAAAACAAAGATATAACTGTGATTCGTAGTATGAGAAAACTTTAAGAAGAAAATAAATAGGAGAAAATATAATGGTGAACAAATGAATATTGGTTGTTGTTAGAGCTTAGAATTGCGGCTGGAGAAAAATAAATAAATATGTAACGATACAAAAAAGTAACTAAACTGCATACCCTTAGATGTAAATAACTTCTTTATTGCCAGGGTTATCCCTAATAATAGTATTTTATACTTTTGAAAATTTATGAAAGATATTTTGTGCAATAAAGAAAGATTTTCATACGATCGAGGAATGATACCATTAAAAAAATAAAATCCGACACACCCCATCAAAATACGAAATTTCCTATCATTGGTGAAAATTCGATCGATAAAGTAGGAATCTCTATTCGTCAGATGGCGCAGTATAAATTTATACTGCGCCATCTATGAAGCGATTTAAAAACTAAGTGTGACATATTTATATACGGTTTCAAATTTGTCGTTTAAAGTGGCTTTAGCTAAACGTGTAAATATGTGTTTGAGTGGAGATTCTTTCATTATGATTTTTGCGTAAAATTACAAAAAAAAATTGAAATATACATGTAATTAATATTAATAAATTTCAAAGCCGATACATTTTTATAGGAATGATTGGTGAAATGGTAAAAGGTATGTTTCTTAGAAATAGTATTGATGTGAAACCGGATTTGACATGGCACGCCACTGTGTGACGTCACCTACGATAATTAAAACATCCCCCGATAAATCGTTGTGTTTATTTTGCAATTTGAAGATACAAAATGTTTATTAAGATATTATACTTCTTAAATTGGTGATATTACTAGGGGGTAATCTTCAAATAACCTTTTTTATTGTTTTTTAAATTTTCTTGTAGGTAAAAATTCTTCGAAAATACATTTTAGTAGTTCCGTCAATATTATGCATTACAAAATCGTCACAATTCGAATTTTCTGTTTTTTCTTTCTGAGTGCTATCAAAATTATTTTTATTTTTATTATTAAAAAATCGGAATTTTCAAAAGTTGACATATTAATTGACCTGACAATTTTTAAATTTAATTTTTATTAAAACATGTCTGAAAAACGATGAATTTTATTTAGCAATTAATCCTTTAAAGTCCTGACTTAACCTCAAATATATTTTATGTAATTTCTAAATAAATATTATTAATATTTTATCTGCCATTGACAGTATAAACAACCATTTACGACACTTCCTATAGTTATTTATTTCTCAAACACGGTTATATTTCTCTATTTCAGGTTGGTCACTGTATATTTTTCTCGATATTCCATATTTCCACAAATCATTAATCCCGATATGTACTGATAGAAAAATATTAAAAAAATAAATCGTTCATTACTCAGCCATTACTAAACCCGAGTATTACCAACTTCGTAAATTTCACAAAATAGATCTTAGAAAGAACCAATGATTCCCATTTTAATTCCTCTTAATTAGACTTTATTTAGAATTAAAAAAAAATACTGATACGTGGTACAAATTGACTGGGATAAAGTGAAAAAAAAGTATACACAAAGGATATATAATTAGAGAAAAGGGAAAATGAATGAAATAGGAAAATATGAATGGGGAAAAATGAAAATTATTTTAACGAAATGTATATATTTTGACAGATATATTATTATGGGTAAATAAAATATGTATTTAGGCGGATGTACATAGCTATTTTAAAGCGAGAGAAACGGATAAATACGAAGTTGTAGCGGAAACAGGTGAAATAGAGACGGGAAAATGAGATTTTAAAGTTTTCACACGGCTACTACGATAATTTATTTTTTAATAAAGAGAAAATAAAGATAATTAATCGAACGGTAGTGAAGAAAGAGAGATAGGTAGATAGAGATATTCTAAAGTATAATTCTATTGTTCTCTGATAAAATATCGATACACTCGTGTTTACTTTTATTAACTTTTTGATCGCGCCTTGTATATATCAAATACTCACGCGTATTATTTACGAACGTACCAGGTATAAAAATATACAGGGCACCTTAAAAATGAAATATGTTCTAATGCATTTATAAACGAAAGAAAACAGAGATATGTAGATGTGATTTGGTGTATTATACAGGGTGGAAGCGATTTATCTGATAATCTAGGAACCACGATTAATAAAAAAAATAATTTTTAATTTTGACAGCCGTAACACAAATTTCATTATTAATTTAACTAAAAACTGATGGTCTGGCTAATAACACTCGGAGCAAATACAGGGAAACAGAAAATACAGCCCCCCCCCCCCTCCTGAAATTGCTACAATTACCCTGTTCATTAGTTAATACACAAAATCAGCAACTATATCTCTGAAACAATTGCTTTACCAGCATTTTTAAGATTTATTTCAAGATATACTGTACACACACAAAATATCTGAATCTTTTTTGAGGTACCCTGTATTTAAAAAAATAATATTAATATTGAAACTTTATTTTTTTAAATTTTCACTTGTTATTTTCTTGTACACCCAACGAAGAAAATTTGTATTACTACAATTTTTTATTGTAATACGGAATTTCATTATTATTATTAATATTATTATTTTATTTATATTATTATATTTTTAAAAATCTAACTATTGAGTTCGAGTATAGGCAGCTTGATAAAACAAACATTTTGTTTTAATTTATTTATTCCCAGAGAAGATTTTCAATTTTGAAATACCCAACAATTTTGTGGACCCACATATTTACAAATATGAATACGATAAGATTTTCAATAATAAATAATGTGTGTAAATTTATACATCGTAAACAAAAATTGAAAAAATAACAAAAGATGAAGAGGGAGCACTTCTGAATGTAATATATGTTATATAATTTTAAACGCATAAATACGAACATTTTTGTATATTATTGTAAATAAAAATATTGTATTTGTTATATAATATTATTATGATTACTATTATAAATTAAATTAATTATTATAATTTTTATAGGCGAGTGTTATACGATTTTTTCCATATTTTTATAATTAAAAAGACCCCCCTTCCCCCTCTAAAAAAATTATTTTGCCGTAGCCCCCAAATCCTAGAAGAAAATAGAGTAAAAACATATTTACCGTATACTAAGACTGCAAATTTCCTTTTTTATATTTTTTTATAATTTCAGAACTATACATATACAGAGCGGCCGAAAAGTATTGCCAACCAAATAGAATAAGACTCAGATTGACATTTACGTTTAAATTTGACATTTACCAGACGTAAAAACTTAGATATTTAGTAAAATTTCTAATTGATTCTGATTGGTGAGTGCCATTCGTTTCGTGGAACAAATATCACCTGCTAGCCGCCATCTTGCATCTTATTATTTAGGTGCAATACTTTTTGCCCACTCGGTATATAAAATATTGCATACAATACTGTGATGATCATATACAGGGTTGGATAAATGTGTCGGGGGATCCAATTAGAAAATTATTTTGAATAAATGTTTTGAGGTATGTATATATCTTTTTAATTTTTTTGACAGCTGTCAAGTTTATCGTTATCACTTAATGCGACACCCTATATACATCGATAATGATTTACTGTCTCCATCGACAATTTTGGGACAGTTATAATGATATTTATATGTCAGTGCTTTATTAATTTCAAAAAAAGAATTAGTTATAATTCGTAATTGAATTTCTATTAAATCTGACATTTTTAACTAACCCTGTATAATTTTTTAAAAACTAAAATGTTTCGATCATATACAGGGTTGGGAAAAATTGTATTGAGACGAAACTAGAATGTAATTTTCGATTTTTTTCGATATTATTAATTAATGTTTTTGACAGCTGTCACGTTTATCATTATTATTTAATGGAACCCTTATTTATTATAATAAAATGGGAGTAGCATTTATGAATTTCAAAAGCCCCAAAACAGTTTTAATTCGTTATCTTCTTGCCTTATTGGATCTGAGACTTTTGTCTAACCCTGTATATATATTTTTAAACTATATGATCGAAAATTGGTAGTGGGCATTTTTTTAAAGAAACAAACGCAGCAGCTTTCTACATATTATATCTTAACATTAACAATAAACTTAACGGTGAAAAAATGCTATGTTTAATGATATCTAATTGTAAATAGTGATACGAACCAAAAAAAAAAAAAAAATTAAATATGGAGATACAAACGACGAAAAATACTCTATTATAAAATATGATTTTCACTCGTAAAAAATAAATATTATTATATTACGATGTTTAATTAATTTAAAAAATTGTGTGCCCCCTAAATGTTGTTTAGCTTTTAAAAAAAATTAAAAATCGTAATACACACATTTTCATATTTCACGTTTTAAACCGCCTCCCTCATCCCCGGTCCCCCAAACAATCCCCCAGCCCCCTATCACTAACTCTTGTTGTATTTAAGTTTTTTTTTAATTGTACCCCTATGCGCCGCCACATATTTTGCCAATTTTTAACTATTATATATATATCTATATAAAAATAAATGTGAACGACTCGTGTTTGTTTAAAAATACTCGAGCGGTCGATTGTCCCCCGTACCGTAAGGGGGCAAAAAAACATAATATTCCTTCGAGGGGAATCGAAAATTTCCCAAATTATATTTTTGCGAATTAAATATAGGTTACCCCCCATCGTCGAAAAAAAAAGTTACGGATTCCGGGGGGCGGGTAAAAGTAATGTTGATTTTTGATTTTTTTCGGATTTTTCGATTCCCTTAGCAAAAAATACTAAACCACCTCCAACCCCCCCCCCCCCCTTTACCAACCACGTAACGCATACAATTTAGTGTGTCCAACATTTTTATGCTTATCATAATAATATATAAATATATATGAATATAAAATATATATATAATGAATATATTATATATATTGTAAGGGTTACAATTATTATATTTTGACTATAAAAAAATTAAAAAGAAAATATATACAAAAAAAAATTTATGGGTTTTATTTATTTATTCCCTTCATAAAATATCTCGTCAAAACTAGAAATAATGTTCGTGTTACGATACAATTTGACTCATCGATAAAAAATAACTGAAGATCAAAAGATACATGTTACGTGTCACCAATCAATTAGCTACCATCTTGAAATAACAAACAACCCTACATTAGTGACCGACACCATAGGCGTAACATCGTAGGAAATAAATATTATCTTTACCCAGATGAAAACCGCAAATCCTTTCTCATCGGTAACACAATCATGACGTCAGTGCTATGTGGATAATATACAAAAAAATGTTGTCTATTAGATCGAATCATACGACATACGAATTGTTTTCTGCTTTTAAAATCTTCCAACTTTATAAAATATATAAAAACGGATATTTAATTCCCCATAATAAATTATGCTTCCCCCTGCGAACCGGACGCCTCTGTGAATTAATAAAGTAATTAACCAGATAACCATCTTGAATAAACGGAATATCGACAATCAATACCTGAAGAAAATACCAACACCGCCAAACAAATAGTCGAATGCATACAGTCATTTTAACAAGCTAGAGAATCATCAACACTTCGTCTGATATTTCTTTAGTTATAAATTTTAGCCAACGTATGGGACTTGCTAGTTTTCAAAACAAACACGCGAAAGTGAGCCAATTTCGGGAGAAATCTTCTATGTATAGTGTTATTAGCAGACGAAAGGGTATAAAACATTAATTGCCGACGACTATATACGTACGAGAGAAATGGAGAAGAACGCTGTGACTTATAACCACTTTCTAATGGCACAGAAACCAAGCGAAAATAATATCCAGTCGCAGTCATTGAGAGCAACAGTCGATCAGATACGGTACTCAAAGTTGTTTGCTGCACGGCGTGATAAAATTGTCGATACGATGTCTAATTGTAAGAAAATAGCTATTGTTACCGGTGCAAGTTCGGGTATTGGAGCGGCTACGGTAAAAGTATTAATCAAGAACGGATATAAAGTAAGTCTATAGATACAAGAGCGTTAATATCTTATTAATTAATTTAGAAAATTAAAAAAGTCAAATGTTTGTATAAAATTATTCCATCTAAAAGTAAATATATTGAAAGTACTATCAAACAGACTGTCACTGAAGCAAATAAATGTAACTCTCGAATCGAAACAGCTCCCTGTATATTATTCTATGCCAAAAAATAATTTGCCTTGGTGTTAGACTTGTACATTAATCAATATAACTCCAACGTTGAGAAAAAACCTTAACTCAAAAATCCAACTTTAATGTTTATTTCTTTTTAACTCAGTCTAAATATACAGCTGTTTACTGTAATGGTGGACATTACAAGTTTGATGGAATTTGATATTTTTTGAAATTTTACCCTGTATAGACTCAATTCGAACCCAAACTCACAATAAACAAAATAAATACAAAATGTGCTTAATAAAGATATGACAACACCGCATAAAAGAAAAAATTAACACAAAAGAAAAGATTTACCATAATTCTGCAATAAAGTTGAGGTTAATTTCTAAGAATTTTACTATAAAACTTATCAAGGTGCATACACATTTCTTTTAAAAAACCAAATTTAAAATAAAACTTATTGAATTTAGCATTGAACCTTATAATGTAGCACTTAATAAAGATATGACAACACTGCATAACTACTATTTTAATAATCTTTCAAAATTATTGTATCGTACAAGATCCAATAATTACAAAATATTACAGATGACTTAGTAATATTTTAATAATTGATTCTGTCACTCATAATCAGAGTTGCTCACTAGCGCCAATGAACAGGGGCGGCGATTCGATACGATTACGAGAAACTGATTTAAAAACATAAAAAAGCATTTAATTTACTAGGAATGAAATATTTAATCTTAAAGTATAATAATATTTGTTCTTTAAACCGCATCCATTTAAAAAAAATTGTTAATGATAAAAAGAATTGTATTCAATGTGTCATCAATTAAATTCATAATTGAAGTAGGCTTTGTTTTGCCGCAAAGTTTATCACACTGCTTGTTGATTAGTAATATCAGCTGAAACCGACAAATAATATTTTTAGGTTATGCTGCTTTAAAATGCCTTGTTAAGGATGCATGATTTTGATGGATCTATAATGCAACAAGTAATTTCAAAGAAAACGAACGATTTTTAAAACAACTTTCAATAAGAAAAGTTTTGTATTCGAAATTGAACATTTTTTAGATCCTTACAAATGTGACAGTTATTATAATTTGATATGACACCTCATTGACAGTTATAAAAATATGTGTTACCAACTCAATTGTAACATTAATCCCTTATTATAATAATCAATTCAATGGATCACCGGGTATTTGAAACTATACAACATAACCTCTTTTGAAACTCAAATTTACTTGAAAAAATCTCTAAAAATTAGGTAGTCGGCTTAGCAAGACGCATTGAAATGCTAGAACGCCTTCAAGAAGAACTGAAAAACGAACCGGGAAAATTGTATCCTCTAAAAACGGACGTGACAAAGGAAGCTGATCTAAAATACGCCTTCATTTGGACAGACAAGAACGTAGGTCCAGTCTCTCTACTCGTAAACAATGCCGGTGTTGCCAAACCGACTAATATCATCAATGGAAGTACATCGGATTTCAAAGCGGTGTTCGATACCAACGTAATGGGCCTAACGTTGGCTTGCAGGGAAGCAATAGCATCCATGATGACCAATAATATTACGGACGGAATGATTGTGAATATCAACAGCATAGCGGGACATTTTGTTCCAGCCGTGCCTTTGAAAAATGTCTATCCGGCTTCAAAACACGCCGTAACGGCGTTAACTGAGACTTTGAGGCAGGAACTTATCACTTTGGGCTCTAACATTAGGGTTACGGTAAGTATAGGAATGTTAATCCTAAATGTGTTTGTGTCTTCAACATAATTTACTTAATCACTTCAAAAACGGATCCAAACAATTTTTTAAGTAAGGAGGCGAAGCAAAATGTAGGTAAATCTCTATCCCGATGAAATCAATTTCAACAAGCTATATATATTCTATATATACAAAACAAAATGACGTTAAAAATACTTAAATTAGTTATTACAGATTCATACCGCATAACCTATTTTAGTTTCCTTTTACGAGAACGTATTTGACTTTGAATGACACACGATTAGGTATCGACGTGGAATATCTAAACATGCACTCATTATATGTCCCTTAAAATACTAAATTATTCGTTTAAATACCGCCTGTACATAGAATGTTTGAAGACGTCACAGAATAATAATAACTTGAGACAACACAACCAAAACAAAAAAATGAATTGATTTCCAATGACGTATTTTCTCGCAACTAAACAACCAAATTTTGACATGGTTGCCGCAGCATTCAAAAATACGAAAACACTAAATCAACACTAAATAGAACGTTGCTGTAGAACTTACTCCCTCTATTACCTTTTACAAACGCCCAAATTCGTACACATTTATAATTAATACTTTTGATCGACATTTACCTATATATCTTAGAGTATCAGTCCGGGATACGTTCAAACAGAAATAGTAAAAGTAAACGGATTTCTGGAGCACGATATAATCAGACAAATCGAAGAAGTGGCGCCACGATTACAAGCGGAAGATGTAGCAAACGCCATCTATTACGTTGCATCTACACCGAGTCACGTGCAGGTAATTTGAATTTGGCGCCTAAAATTTATGATATAACCAGAACACCAAAAGCCGTTTTTTTTTTAATATTTTTTCGTCGCTTTTCAGATAACAGAATTGACAATTCGTCCTGTTGGTGAAGCAGTTTAAATGGAAAAAAAAATGTGGTTATGTTATACATATTCATCTGATCTTTATTGTTTTCCGTTTGTTATATTTCTATTTTAAGTTTCCGTATTTATAATAGTACTGTACCTAGCACTTTTTATGTATGTATCATAGATGGTAGTATTTACATTTAAATAAACCGAAGAAAATAATAACATGGCTATTTTTATATTAAAAAATTACTCACCGTATTTGCCCGTCTTAGTACGCCTTATATCCCGCCAGCATTGCTTCAATCCTCAACGCTCCATTCTGCACCGGTCCTAAACCCAAACAATAAACAAAATTAAGCAATCAAATTCAAAATCACAAAATGAATTTTACCTCCTCAATATCTGCTGGACGTATTTAGGCACTCGCGTTTTGAATTTTACCCAAAGCATAAACGAAAATCAGTACCGAGCACCGACGAAGCGTCATTACAACTAACACGGCGTTTAAAATTTCCGGAGAATATTCGCAAAAAATGGATATAATAAAAAACCGATTAGTATACGGAGAAATAAATAATAAGAGTATATCCCATATTCGACCGAAATTGTTTATAGTACATCGTAGAACACTAAATCGAACGCTTTTGTGGTAAAATCGGGTTTAATTCGTTTTAAAATACGAAATTTTCTCGCGGACGCGTCAAGACAAGCTCGAAAACAAAAAATGCCGGGTGGATCAGGCTGGGCTGCATCCGACCAATCACAGAAAGCGTCGTTAAGTTTTTTTGGAGAGAGATTTTATTTACGATTTGGGACCGTTTTAAAAGAGAGAAGCAATAAATTTGATTAAAATAATTATTGTTGGGCGCATATTTAATGTTTCCCGCAATAATTTAATGTGGAAATTGAAGAAAATGCTTAAATTAAATAAGAATGTTACTATAGGGATATTTTATTGGGTTGAAATAGTATTGGTAGCAGATTCTTTTAGATAGAGATTTTATTTGGGATTTAGGAGCGTTTTAAAAGAGGGAAGCAGTAAATTTGATAAAAATGATTATTATTGCGTGCATATTTAATGTTTCCCGCAATAATTTAACGTGGGAATTGAATAAAATGTTGAAATTGAATAGGAATGTTATTACAGGGATATTTTGTTGCGTTCAAATAAGATTGGGCCTACTGCGCCTAGAATGTAATTAGACATGAAGCATAACCTATAATTAATTAGAAGTTTTGATTGCGTTAAAAAGCAATTTAAGCTAATTATTAAATAAATTACCATGAATTTGATGACGAATTTAAACGATGTAGCATTAGATTATGATAATTGGGTAAGTAAAAAGTTGGTATCGACTTGGAAATTTTAGTTTGAAGCTTTCGTAGTTTGAAAACAACTTGTAAAATGCTTATTATAAATTATTTATATCTAAATCTATTCCTATCTGAATCTATAGAGCATTAAATTAAACATAGACCATTTTTCTTTCTTAACCTCCCGAATCATATCAATAATAATCGCATTTTAATTTTGTTCTTGTATCTAAGTAAGTTTCTTTACGTCAATTTAAATAGACACCAATTTTTTTTTTAATCATATAGTTTTTATTTCTCATCTTATCTCCAATAATAATACATAGTTATTCATCTCAATAATTACATATATATATAACTATTAAAATCATATTTTATACCGTTCACAGTGATAACTAATCGTAATTACAATCGCCTATTTTTATAAATGCAACTATGATATAAATTTACAAATATATAGCTGGTTTTTGCTTTTTTTCCTTTTACTCTTTATTACGGTATCGTGTATTGTAGGGCAACCATTTAGCAACTTTCCCCGTATCACCAGGGAATGGATAATTCGGGAACAGCAGAATCGATTTTCATCGGGAAGAATATCGGAGGGGATTATATGAGGTTTGTAGCAGCGATTCATGGAAGGGATATATTTTTGTATACATTTTGGGTACTACTTTTGTCATCGTTACTTTGAAAGCGAAAGAAGATATTATACGTCGGGTTATAGGAACAAATAATCGTTTAACACACACATTGCGAAAAAAATAAAGTCTGGTTACGTTAATCCTATTCAGCTGTTATTTTGAATTGATTAAATCGATCGAAGCATATTTTAACATATCAAATTATTATACAACTGTTCTCTTAGTCGGAGGAACTATTTTTCTTTTATATTTAACTTACATCCATCTTTCGTTCGTCCATCTTTGAAATTATTATACGTGCAGTCCGAAGTTAAGTATCGACTTGTGTAAGTTAAAGTTGACTTTATTTTTGGCTATGGGGGAAGATAATTTCAAATACGTAGTGACTTTATTTTTTATAAATTTAAAAATTATAAAACGTGGGGAAAATCATTTGTCGCAAAAATTAAACGAGCAGCAAGGATTAACTTCGGAGAACTGGTATAAATAACATTTTTATTTCACAGGCATATCTTTTAAAATTAATATTACAGCAACATCTTTATTTAATTGTAGTTATATTCATATGTACACTTGAAAAAAAACACATTTATAACTTATATCGTTTAATAAAATGACTTTTTTAACTAATAAAATCGCCAGAGTTTTTTTTAGGTATTTTCCAAGGTGAAATCGGTGTTCTACAAGTGAGATTGAATCATTTTTGTTTTTATTTTCACGATTTCAAACTTTATGTTACTTGTAATAATGTAACTCTTATCTATATATTCTAAAATTACGATAATTTATGCACTTATAGATATTTATATATACAGATTAAAAATATTATACACATTTCTTACAGGTTTTCATTTTATACACTCATTCGGGACTTCCCTCGATTTATATCATTATATAGTAGATAGAGGCGACGACATTTATTTGTGTTTTTACAAATATAATCTGGTATATGTGGCTTTTAAATTACATCAGATGCAAAAGAACAATTATCCATCAAATTTTCATTAGAAAAAATAGATATTATATATTAGCGTGTATATTATATATTGATTATTGAATAATTTTTTATTTTGACAATTTTCCCTTTAAATTTTACCAAAAACATCTAAATTTTATTCATTATAATACTTACGTGCATACAGATACATATATAATCCTTTTTAACGTTTCAATTTAGAGAAAATCAAAGGAAATTTTAAAATTAACTGCCGACAAAGATCTCTTTAATCCGAACGATTCAACCGTGAAATGCTAAGTTACAACCAATCGTGTATAATCGTCTGTTTTATGTGAGGTTATGTTATTATTCCGTATTAAAATCGCAGAAAAAAATAAAATAAAACCAATACCGGGGTCAGCATCAATGTAGTTAATGTTTATATTTTCATGTTGATTTCGGAACGTTATGTTTGAGCATACAATCCCATTGGCGGAAATCATCCGTCAATTTGTCTTGTCATCTGTCACTTATTTATTTATTAATCTCTTCCATATTTTATATTTCTCCTATATAATTACATATACATATAATTACGTTTTTGAAGACTTAAAATTTCCTAAAAATCCCCTAAAATCCCAAAACGATTGGAAAAGAATCGACAACCTCTATTTTATTTAAAATTTTTGAACCGGGGCACAAAATACTCTCGAAAAAACAATTTACTTATTTTATATTTTTATTTATTAACTTGGAATTTAGAAAGGGAAAAAATTTCTACCGTCACACCATTCTTTCCGGGGTTACCCCTCCCCCGCCCCCCAAAGGGGCTAAAATGCTTCCGGAAGTCCCCCGAAATAATTTTATTTTAGTTATTTAAACTTTCCGACGCCATCTGGATACAAATAAAAATATTAATTAATATATTATTTAAAAAATATAATAATTTGATTTAATTTGTTTTTTCTAATTTAATTTTTGTAAAAATTAAAGTTAAAATTTTATTTTATTTAAATCCCATTAATATTATTTATTAGTACATTCTCAGAAATCACAGCAATTTTCTAATTAATTCACCTTTCGCCTTTTAGATTTAAAACTTTATTACTTATACTCACCGACAAAAAAAAAGACAAAGAAACAACGTTATTTCTTCCATTTTCAATACTGAAATTCGCTCCAATAAAATATACAAAAACGCGATAACAATCACGAAAAAACAGTTTTTTAGAAGATACGTTAAACTATCTCTGTCTCGCACGTTAGTAAGGGTATATACGTCTTCGTCTAACACACGTATACTCCTATCTGGCGAAGTTCATTCTAACGACCTGTACAAACAAAGAAGATATTAAAATTCCGGTATCAAAAACGGAAGAAACTCCCTCGATCTTGGAAATAAACGAGTCGATAGAATCGAAATTTTAATTATTTTAACGTTCGAAAACTGTTTTTCCCCCGAGTTTTAGAGAAAACAAAGGAAAAGTATCGACGGTGATAATAGCAAGTCGACCTCAAAAGGAGAAAATATCACGGAATATTTATCATATCGTTTTTTTTTACTAGCGGAAAATCGTTCAGTTGCTAGATGCTGCTATTTGTGGATTATTGTTCGTAGTCGCGGGCGACATCTGGTGGTGGTGATGGTGGTGGTGCGAGCTGGCGACGAGTTGGTGTTTACAGTGATCGGGTAGGGCGAGTTCGCCGCAATCGCGACGCGATAACTTCGAAAAACAGGACGTGCATACCCTGACCGGGTCGTAGAGGTGCTCCGAGGGGAGGGGCGTACTGTATTCGGAGCAATCGGCGCAGAATATCCGTCCGCAGTTCCTATAAAAAACAAAATAGAACGGTCAAAACGTCAAAAGAGATGTCGATAGGTGGCGCTTCGTGTTCAATAATAAAGAAATAAGCCATTTTTTTACGAATATTATGACTATATCCGTAGATATTGTCGATTTATCGAAACTTCGTCGGAGCAAACTCGACCTAGATGTTACGAAACTTCGTCGGAGTAAACTCGACGGCGATTTTACGAAACTTCGTCGGAGCAAACTTGAAGTGACAGAATATCGTGGTATCGAAACCTCATTTAACGCAATTAGGTACGAACCTGCAATGATGTTTCCGTCTGCCCAACCAGAACTCGGTTTGACAGCCCGTACATCTGGACACGGCGTGATCGGGTACCCAAAGGGTGGGCGTGCCTTCCGGTAAAGCGGCACCCTCTTCCACGGCCTCCCACGACATGTCGGACCGTAACGATTCGACGGCGGACGTGGGGCCTTCCCCCGCACTACAAACGGAATCCACCACGGAGCTCTGAAATATGGCAACAAATGAGAAACCAAGATTTTTAAATACGGTAAGGAACTAAAAGACTAAAAATAAAATTGTTATTTAAAATATATTATATTCGTTAGTACAGCGACATCTAGCGTGTGGCAAATTAACAAAAACAATCAAAGTTTCATTAGAAAATCGTAAAAAAAATAATCTAATAAAATAATTGACGGAGAGAATTCGGTTCTAGAAGTCTCCGAGGTAAATAAATAAATTTGTTAAATACATTTAAAAAAAAGCCGTCCAAAAAATTTAAATCGGAAAAAAAACTATTGGAAACACAAATAAAAATGTAAACAAACAGCAACTGTACTTTGCTTATCGATTCTCATATTGACTGACCCTTTTCCTGACCGGTAGAGGGGGTAGCGGTAATAATGTTTGCGTGGTTGTGTTTTGTGAGATCGCGTCGAGGCAAACAGGGTCTGTCTCATTACAAATCGATGAGCTGTCGTCGTTGGATGACGACGACTACATTCGAAAGAAGAAAAAAAAACAAAAGATACAACAAGATAAAACTCGCACAAGGTGATTGCTTAATGCCATAGTAAACAGGATGGAAGGAAGTGGACAAATACGCATATATTTTGATACATGACGGATAATATCGATGGAAATGAAAAAAAAACATGTTTTTTACGATTTTTACTTTTTGCAAAGAAACGTTCCTAAATCCCGCCCTGTACTATTCTTCGCTTTAGCTCAAATATCGTACAAAAAAAACGGAAATACATATGTCGTATATGGTGTCGTAGTGGCGGCTCGTCGGGGGTGGCAGGGTAGGTACTACCCTTCCCCCCCCCCTCCAACAAAAAAGGGAAAATGTTGGTACACCATTTATTTATTTTTAATAATAACAAATGTTCAGTGTTCGTCCATACTGCTGCCCACCCCTTAAAAGTACTCACGAACCGCCGCTGCACAACACGTAATATAAGAAATACATATATAGACAGGGTCGGACTCGAATAGAAAAACGTGATTTTCTCCCAATTGCGTTGACATAAAAAAGCGATTTTTTTTGGTGTTTAAGCGTAAATTGTTAATTCGCTTCTCCCGACCTTTCGCAGTTCAGCATACCCTAAACACCCTGTATATTACACCGCGAGTATTTAAAAAAAATTGGAATAAAATCGATATGCTCCAATCGCTAAAAGTTAGATCGAAAACCAAAAATAGCGATCTATGAACAATTCCCCTAATATTTCCACTGTTAATAAGGGAGTACCGCAAGTCCCTGTCTTGGGACCCGCTTCCTTTCTAAATTTCATAAAAGATCTGCCAAAAGTTTTAATTTCTTCGCCTTACCGATTTTTAAACACAATATCCATAAAAATTGAATTTTCCAAAAATGAAGTATATAAATGTTCGCGAATTTATTTCTTATCTTTTACCAGCACTGTATATACATATGTACAGTTACGGACATTTAATTTCGGGCAGTATAGGCGATACAAAAATAAAAGTAAAGATTCTCACTCAAATTTCTTTCTACATTGTTTGTAAAACAAAATCTTTGTATAAGTTATAAACTTACCGTATCATCGTTTCGATCGAGGTCATTGTGGTTGCACTTGTGACAGACTTGCTTGATCAGGGCCCGCCTATAAGTCTGCAACTCCCTCCTAAGTTCCTCTTCCCGCAACTAAAATTTCGAAAGCGAGAGAAAAGTTAGGGTAATCTCAATTGAAAAATAAATTTTATTTGTTTTTTTTTAATAATAATTTTTGTATAATTTTGCACTCCTAAGAGACAATTCAATTAATAAAAATAATCGATAGATAGTACAAGTATTGTAACCAAAGTTGTTTAGTAGAGTATTTTGAAATGGATTTTCCAAGTGCTTTTCCCGCCTATTATAGTTTATTATAAAAGATGATTAATTATCTACTTCTTTAATAAAAAAATAAATGAAAAGATAGAAATAAAAAAATACCAAAAATATAAAAAGAAAATAACACCAAAAATAAAAATAACAAGAAAAATTGATGTAAATAACAAACTATAAAAATAATAAATTTTGAAAATAGTATGAAAAACCAAAAATAAAAAAATTTATAATGTTTATAGTGTTTTTTCTACATTGTTATTATTTTTCCTAGATTTTTACTTACATTGTTTTATTTTTATATAAAAAATACAAAATAATTATCTATTTATATTTATACATTAATCAATGTTTTGAAAAAAAAATAAAAAAATAATACTGTTCATTTGTTTAATAATAAAAAAATAAGCAAAATAAATTTAAAATTTCCAAAAATATAAGAATAGAATAATTCCGTGTTTTTTCTAATTTCCAACAAATCTATTTTCTTGCTTTATACATTAATCAATATTTTGAAAAAAAAATTAAAAAAAGAATACTTTTCATTTGTTTGATAATAAAAATAAGCAAAAACAGAAAATTTGAAATTTCCAAAAATATAAGAATGGAATAATTACGTGTTTTTTCTAATTTTTCACTTACATTGTTTTGTTTTGATATAAAAATATAAAATATAGATAATTATTTTAGTAACGATTGCAAGGACTGTGGGGCAGCACAATAAATACGTGTTTCGGGGGGACTAATCCGAAGAGTGTGTTTAAGTATCTATTAATAAATTAATAAAAAATTTGTAAAAATAAAAATTAAAAAATACTGTTAATTTTTTTAATAAAAAAATTAGTAAAAATATGAAAGCAAGAAAATACCAAAAATATACACAAAAAAATGCCAAAAATAAAAATGAGAAAAAATTGATATTAATTTAAAAAAAACTACTAAAAAATAAAAATAATAAAAACTTGAAGAAATGAAAAACAACAAATTAAAAATAGATAATAATTTTTTAACATCTTTTTTAAACTGATTATTTTTTATATTTTTTGCTAGTTTCTCTATTTATATTGTTTCGTTATTTTTAATATTTCTATATTTTTCGTATTTTTATTTTTTAGAATTATTTTTTTTTCTAAAAAATATACTCCATCCGTTTGGTTGTTTTTATTAGTTTAAAGTAAAAGGAAAGAGGTTAAACAGAAAAAAAAGAAATAAAAGGAACTAGACGGGGGGAAGAGGGGAGGGGGAAGAGGAAAACCAAAAAGATAATTATATTTCAAGTAATAAAAGTATAACAAAATTTTTGATTTTAGTTCCGGAACAATTCGTTTCCGATAAATTCACGAACCGAATTTTACTTTAAATTTCAAAAAAATAAAATTCAATTGGCGAATCGAAGGAATCAAGTTTCTCGATACTTCCCCTCCCCCCTCCCCCCTAAATTGTAGTAAAAATAAATTTTATTAGAAATAACTCGATTAATTTTATATTCGATCGCTTCCTATAAATTATCAATGCCACAGAACGATTGAATCATAACAAATTCCCCCGAAACAACTCAAAAAAAAATCTTTTAATCCAATAAACTGAATCATAGACTCACCCGATGATCTTCTATAATCTGTCGCAATCTCTCCTGCATATCGCAACGCAACGGGACCAAACCATCGTCGCCCAAATTACATTGATAAGAAGGGTAAAGGTTTTTCTGCCCGGGGCCGAATATCAACGTGTTGTCCCAACCGTGCGCGCTGGGTGTCCTGGAGTACAGTGGCGGAGTGGAGTATCGCGAAGTCTTACCGCTGGTACTTCCGCTATGATGATGACCGCTACGTTAGGGGGTTGCAAAAAAATAAATCGTTAAACCCATTAAAGAAAATTCGAAAGATTTTAAAAAAATTTCAATTCACCGCCGCGAAAAGTACTGCCAACACGAAAAATGCTATTTACCTGTGTTTACCGTGGATGAATTTGATGTTTTGGGCACACGTCTTACAAATATCACCGTTTCCGTTATACAAATCCGGGCTGGGTAACTTTTCGAAGCCGTTAACTTCTTTCGGTGAACTACGAGATAAAACAAATAAAAATTTAACATCAATATAATCGTTGGTGCAATCACACCGATAGTTTTTTTTTATTTGAAATAAATTACCAAGAGATTAGATAAGATCTTCCGTATGGATAGTATTGTAGTGATTAGAATACTTTATCATCCAATGATAATAATATCTTATATTTCCTATCGAACGAATCCTTTAATTTCAAATTCCGTGGTGGTATTTTATTATTATAATGAGAATTAAAAAAAATAGATACAATCGTCCAAAAATAATGATTTTATTATTTCCATCTAAGCTATTTATAATTTATAACAAGTAATACTAATAAAGGAAACACACATAATTGTATAAAAATCTATAATGCAGTTTCTTCCTCACAAGTACATGCAAGAGAGTGCCTGCAAAAATATAAATGTAAAATCAAAGGGAAACATTCAGAATTATTTGTTTCTGTTTTTAATTCAATTTTCGACTGTGTACTTATCAATTTAAACCCAAAATAGCGTAATACCACCACCAAACACAAGCATATTTTACGAATATTACAAAAGGAAAAAGAAATCATTTGCAATTGTTAAATTTTGTTAGCGAAAGAAGCTTCGACACCAAGAATCTCGAGATAAGATGTAAGTAAGAAATATTTTACTATCCTACGAAATCCTTATAATATTTACTTATGATAATTGTTACGCTTGTATAATTGAAACACGAAAAACATTTCTTTACGCATAATTTCCAACAAATCTACTTCCTTGCTTTAGATATGGTGTTCGATCCATTATTTTTATATTTAATTTAAATGGAATTGGTTTAGATCAAGTTCGAAACAGATCAAAAGGAGTTCGTTTGGAAAAAATGAGTTAGAACTATTTTGAAACCCCCCGTATATTAAAAATTATTATAAATCGAAAACTAATAGAGATAGCGTTGCCAAATTTGGTATAAACAATAAATAGTTATGAAGGATTATTCCTAGGAAATTTTAAACCCCCTATCGTTTTTAATTTAAACAAAATAATTAAAAATATTACATTATGTATATTTTTTTAATTTGTTTATAACTTGAAAATTATAACAAATATCGTTGCCAAATTTGATATAAAGGATAAACAGTTTTGAAGGACTATCCCTAGAAAATTTTAAACCCCCTATCGTCTCTAATTTAGACCAAAAAAATCCAAAATATCACAGATGGTTATGTACATATTTTTTAATTTGTTTATAACCGAAAAATTAGAACAAATATCGTGGCAAAATTTGGTACAAACGATAAATAGTTATCAAGGACCATCCCTATGAAATTTTAAACTCCCTATCGTTGTTAATTAAGACAAAAGAATTAAAAATATTATATGGTTATGTATATATATTTTTAATTTATTTATGACTGGAAAATTATAGCAAATATCCCCGCCAAATTTGGTATAAACGATAAATATTTATCAAGGACTATCCCTATGAAATTTTAAACACTCCCTATAATTATTAATTTCGAAAAAAATATTACATTATGTATAAAAAAATAATAATTTGTTTATAACTAGAAAATTAGAACAAATATCGTTGCCTAATTTGGTATATAAATGATCGACAATAATCATAGACCAATGATAAAAAATTTGGAGCGCCCCTTGTTTGAATTTAGCCAAACAATTAAAGAAATGAATTGAAAATATTAACAGGAGATTCTGATTTTTTTAAATTTGTTCATAACTTGTAAATTAAAACAAATATCTTCGCCAAATTTGGTATAAATGATCGACAATAGATCATTAACATAAAATTTTAACCCTCCCCCCTCCTTCCCTGCGGTTACAAATTAGACAAACAATTAAGAAAAGAAATGAAAATATTAACAGGAGATTATACTTTTTTAAATTTGTTTATAACTTCAAAATTAGAACAAATATCGTTTCCAAATTTGGTATAAATGTTCGACAATAATCATAGACCATTAATATAAAATTTGAACCCCACCCCCCTATTATTTCAATTTAGACAAAAAAAAATTAAGAATTGAAAATATTAACACCAGATTATACTTTTTTTTTATTTGTTTATAACTTGAAAATTAAAACAAATATCGCTGCCAAATTTGGTATAAATAGTCGACAATAATCATAGACCATTAATATAAAATTTGAGCTACCCCCTCCTGTTTCTATTTAGACAAAAAAATTAAGAAAGAATTGAAAATATTAACAACCGATTATTCTTTCTCTTAATTTGTTTATAACTTGAAATTTAAAACAAATATCGTTGCCAAACATGGTATAAATGATCGACAATAATCATAGACCATTAATTTAAAAAATTGAAACGTCCACCTTCCTTAGAAAGAGAGAAAAAATCTAAGAAAGACCAATGACCAAAACATGAATAAAAAACATGTTAATTCTCACCCGCAAACTACGTTTTCCGAAACCAGGGTTTCAGTACTCGTCTCCACCGACTTCAAGACGTCAACGGACGGCCCACCACCATTCCTCGATCTGAATTTCCCAGCAACTCCCCCGTCACAGACGACCGTATGCTCCGACCTGCTGTCGCTCGGCTCCGTCGTGCATTCCGTATCGGAATCCGGTTCTTCCCCCGATCCGATCGCCTTCAAACCGTCGCCGTTGTGATTGATATCACCGCCCGCGATCCTACCCCCACTCCTCGGCCTCAAACAAATGCTCTCGAAGGCCCCCACGTCACTCAAGATCCCCCCGAATGCGGCGGGAGGCATCATCCGTTGGCTATCACACGTATCGAATATATCCTTAACTAACTCAGTCTTGTCGGATTCGACGAAAGACGGCGCCTCGATCGATTCCCCACCGCGGGTAGCGGGAATTACGTCACCGTCATCTTCTTCCCTGGCCGTAATCGGTTTATCTTCGTCTTCATCGTCGTCGTCTTTGTAGATACAGTCGCTGTTGCAGTCGATTTCGTCCAAATCGTTCGATAAAAAATCGCGCCGATTAGATTCGGTGTGATTCGGTATTTCCCCGACGCTTTCCGAATCGTTTTCGGCTTTATCCGTAACCGTCAACGAGTTTAAGCTTCTAAAAGGTTATAAAAGGAATTAATATATACTAAAACGCATCCATATATATACTAAAAGGCATCCATCCATATATATATACTAAAAGGCATCCATATATATACTAAAAGGCATCCATAGGGGTATTAAATCCCAAATAATTTAAATAAATTTTCTACTTTTGGATAGAATGTATTTCTGTGATTCATATATGAATAAAAATAGAAAAAAATAAATTATCAAATAGAATATTCGGTACTCACATGGAGTCTACTGTAATACTGGGATCGCTGGAACGCCGGAAAGTATTTGGGCACGTATCCGAAGCGTTGGGTAAATCCCCGTACGACCGGGTTTTCGTCATTTGATTGTGGATGGAGTCGGGAGGTCCCGGGCACGTTGCCGAACCGCTTTCGAGGGTCGATCTCTGCTCCATCGAACCTAAATAGACCTCGTTCCATAGGATGAGATCTCGCACATTGCATTGTGGCCACAATACCTTAAGAAAATCATTTAAGTAAGTAAGCATTGTCCTTATTATAGTCGAAGAAGCGAGTGGATCGAGGTGTGTCGTGATGCAATTCTACACGAATTTCGGAAGTTCGAGGACGTTACCGATTTAAAAATACACGAGGGGGGTTATGTTACAGAGATGGAAGTTGCTAACAGTCGACGATCTCAAACTCAAAAAAAAAAAATACTCCTACAGTCCATTCATTTTAAGAAAACAGCGTTGGAAAAGGTAGGAGAAAATATCTCGGCTTACTATTGGCTAAAATCTACGACCACAGCATTTTAATCAGCTGTTCGTATTGAAATAAATTTGGATTTGCCGCCATTTCCGAATATATCCTTATTGCTCCTGTGTGATACGTCCGCAGATCACAGCGCCCACTACTGTTTTCTTAACGTGAATGGAGTTTAATAACAAACACCTTAACCTCAATTTAGTTGTAAGAACCTCGTCCACTCACAACTTTTAGACAATTATTAGATCAAATACCTGCGGAGTATCTAATTTCGACGGTGGCGCATACAAATGATTCTTGTAACAGGACGAATTCAAAAATCCCCAAACGGAAAACGACCCGTCATTCACCCGCTCCACCCTCTCCTGTTTCGTGTTGCAGAGGAAAGTTCCGAAAAGATTTGAATAGGTGTGCTGCGCCAATTTGACCTTGAAAATCAATTTTACGATATAACCCTCAAATTTATTCCCCCGACGAACCCAATACCTACCAAGTAAGTTTCGGAAAATTCGAAACTGCACTTAAATTGCGCCCACAGCTGGTGGACGCAATCCAACCATTGCAGAAAGACGGGGCACCTCTCGTTTTGGTCGTCGCTGCCCGTCGGGTGACCGCAACGGTCCGCGAATTTGTGCCCGAACGCCAACCATTCCCTTTCGATCAACACCCTAAATCCGTCTATCGTTCTGTAGTAGGGATCGAGTAGCAACTCGCCCAGCGCCACGATCTGTGGTGTTCGATCCCAGCCGTCGGAACAGTGTACTAGGACAGGTCTAGCTTCCAGGGCTACGGTTTTGGCGAGAGTTACGGCGGCTTTCATGACTCCCGACATGTGTTGGAGCCAGCGAGTACCCTCTAATTGGCTGAACCAACTGTTGAAACGGGGAAAAAATGAAAATTACCAAAACGTCGATGCAACCCGAGTGAGTATGGGGGGAGGGAAAGGGGGGATCACACGTTTGAGTTCGATTGATTTAATTCTGAATTTTGAAGAATTTTTCACGAATATACATACCAGGGGATACGATTTGAAACTAACATACAGGACTTTTTTGTAACGTTACACATAGATATTTCCTGCAAGTAACGTTAAGCGACATAGTAGGCAACCAGTTATACGTTATCATCACCATCTTCTCATTTTTGCATGACCTGTTCATTGTATATACTAAAGTGCACCCGTAGGGCGCGTCGTCAGTGTGAAAAAAAACAATTCTTCGTGTCAAATATTTCTTTATTAATTTGATAATTTATTCTTTATATTTATTCATATATTAATCACAAATTAAATAAATTTTATTGAAAAATTATTTGGGATTTAATACTTATACCCGCCCTACGGTTGCCCTTTAGTATATATAATGATGAAAAGGTGGCAATGATAACGTGTAACTGGCGTAACGTTACAAAAAAAAGCACGGTGTGTTAACCGATCAATACTACCAACCCGAAATACCATTTAAAAACCAAAAGTACATCTTACCAACTTCTTAAATGATGGAAAACAAAAAAATGAATGGCAAAATTCTGGGTTAAAATAAGACTTTTCGATTTTAATCAATTTCAACATAAATATTATACAAAAAAAAACTTACTTGGCTTGATCTGCCGAGGCGGCGCACAACTGTCTGAGGGCGTGGAAACTCTTCCTGATCGAATGGATGTTGGCCAAATTCATAAATTGTATCTCGCAATTCGGGTAATACTCCGGGCACTCGCAACCCCCGCCCCTAGCTCGATTGGCGACGGCTGTCGTATAGGAGCGTGCGTCCATTATCAAAACTTTCTGAAAACAAAAGATAATCGAAGAAGAAGAATAGGGCGGAACCTTAAGAGGAAAGATGTCGCACCTTCTTCTCGGGAACCTCGATCACGGGCTGGGCGTGTCCCGAATCCTCCGAATGTATCGAACCGGGAGAATTACTCATGTTCGATTCCTTGTCGAGCATAGTTTTGGGTCCCCGGTCGAACATGCACGCGTCCGAGATCGCTTTGAGTAAATCCTCGTCTTCGGCGGATCTCCATCCGAGCCAACCCACCTCCGGTTGACTACATCGCGCTATCACAGCTCCGTTTCCAGAATGTCTATGAAGAAATATGTCTTTTATATGTTTGGCGTTCGTAAGACACGCTGTATAGTATTGACATTAAATTAAATGTATATTTTGAAAAAATAAAAAGAAAAGTTTTATATAAAACGCACTAAAAACTAAACAAGTTTTCTTCTACGCCCTATTGGTTCACCCCACACTAAGGATAAAACGATTTTTTTTTTCGTAACTTGATAACGCTTAAGTATTCTGTTCTTAACAATATTGGTTCAACTCACACTGAGATGTAACCCTATTGGTTCACACATACTGCAAGCAAAAACTTAAGCTTTATAAAGATACGAAGAAAAAAAAACTGTTTCATCCTTAGTGTGGGGTGAACCAATAGAGCGAATATTTTCGGGGTCAACAAACTACATGTATTGCAACAATTTTGTATTGTAAATTGTGTATTGGTAAACAATTTTTTTTAGAATTCAAAACCAATGACCAAGTGTAATCCTATACAGGATTACGTCCTCACGCACATATTGATATTATAAACAATTTTCTAAGAATTCCTAATTCGCTGGCAAATTTGCATACCACATCATAACGTAAACAATCCTCCAATTCCTTAAACGATAACGTAAACAATTTTTAGCCGTTCTCGGAATTAGAGGGCATGAAATGATGTGAATTTAAGAAAATTATATTATACAACTCTACTAAACAATACTTTACAAATATATACATATATATATTAGTTTTATTAATTATTATTATTAACAGCTTCCGGTTAAAAGAGGGTGCCAGTCGTCAACTGAGACTTTCGTGGCACCCCATATTTTACTATATAGATATTTATTTATATATTTATTTTTAGGTTATGGATGCATTTGCATATTAAGATTTTCTTGATGTTCTAGTTGATAGTTGTTTAATTACCACTACGGCAAGTATTGTAACGAAACGAATTACCACATTATATACAGCGTGTTCGCAAATAAACCGAACACGTCAAAAATTTTAAATTTGACATACCTCCAAACCACAGCCGGAATTCTCCTGGAACTTCTAAATTTGGCCACGATCTCCAGGTTTTCGTCCGATATACATGACGGCACCAGCAGCAAGGGGGGGTAGCTCGAGCAAAGTTTGTACGCCTTATTCACCGAGCTGATTCTCCAAGCGCAGTGGGTGTCGAATTTCAGTCTCTCAACCTGTCGTAATTACAATGAAATTAACACAAATGTACGTTCATTCGAAATAACGAAAAAAAAGTATCATTGACATTTTTTTTACGGCTGTCAAATGGGCATTGACAGTTTTTTCAGTTGCCAAATTAACATTAACAGCTCCCAAATTGACACTGAGAATTTTCTGATAGTTTCCAAGTTGATATTGACAATTTTCTAAATTGACATTGACAGCTTTTTGACATTTCCGAAATTGACATTGACACCTTTCTTTTTTGACAGATTCTGTTTGAAACGCGCTTACCTCGTATTTAAAAGCGACCTCATCGTAGACGAACTGCTTTTGATTCTCTATTTTATTTATTATCTCCTCCCCGCCATTTTCCTTCGACCAGACGTGGTAGCGGAAGGCGAATAGGTCTTCCAACTGCCTTGGAGCGGTGGTTTCCTTCAATAATTGACTGCACCACTCCAAACAGATCTCATTGTTGTCGAATGTACACCTAAACGGAAATAAAATCGTGTTTAACAAACAAAAGCGGCGTTGTCACGTCGATATTTTGGCGTTACTATGCATTTTTTTTTGAATTATCGGAAAGAGCCCACTCCAATGTTATCTAATGTAGACATAAATCGAAATGAAGATATTACAAATTATCGTTGGATCGAAATTTATTAAATAAAGCAAAAAAGCAACGTTGCCGCACGGTCGAATTTTAATTTTTAGGTAATTTTATTCTCAATTGAAGAAAACGGGTGTGTCAATAAGGATAGATCCAAACGTGATGAACGTCCTTGACCTTCAATGCATCTAACACATTTTTTTTTATAATATACCAGGGTCGTATTCGACAAAAATAAATCCAAATAAACATTTCCATGTTAAAAATGTGTTATTAAAAAAATTCCGGACGTTCCGAAAGCCTTGCATTTTCTCATTTATCGCACGTTAACTGTATGTATCGGAGTTACCTTGAAACGAGAAGAAAAAAACCCAAATAAATATAATGTGCAACGCGGTTACACAGTTGCCATTAAATGACGCGTACAGAGGTTGCGCTCACCAAGGCACTTTCACCATTAAATATTTCTCGCACGCCTAGAATTTTTAACGAGGCATTCTATAAATAAATAGAAAATGCAGAATAAATTATCGTTTCTGTGCTATTTATGGATATAATAATGCGGACGGTACAGTCAGAGAAGAAAGTAAATGGTATAAATTCTTAGATCATATATATTACATAATATAGATGATCAAAGTATAAATTATTACCGATAAGTGAAATTTTAATTTAAAATGTACAATTGCGAAAATTCACTTTCGTACAGTATATACTTTAACAAATGCAATCGTATAAATAGATTAGAAGCAAAGGAAATTCTACGAATAATTGAAATGTCGTTTTGCATGGTTTAAGTGCAAAGGAATGTTTTAAAAAGGTCCCACAAGATTGTCTTTTTAATTATATGGCAACATTGCGTATTAATTATTTAATATAGATATTGTAACAATGTCATTATTTTAGAAAGTGAAAATTTACTAAATCCAAATATTATTTTACTCTTTGAATTGATTGATTTAGATAATTGAATGACATGACGTAATAACAATGGTCAGTTCCACACTGTGGCAATTATAAAGATTTGTTTTGTAACTTCAACAATGTTATTATTACACATTCTTGCTGTGAGTCACGAATCAAATTCCATCAATATCTATTAATCGTATTACAAACAAGCTAGTAATGCAAGTATTCAAAGCACCAGACGAAATACTTCCAGAGAAGTTAAATACTGGAAAGGATCCATCACGTTATATTACAAAAACACATCATTATAACAATGTATGTTGACAATCGCATGCGTTTCGTAATTTTAGTACTCTATGGGAATTATAAATATTCTTATTTTTTGTGTTTGTATCATCGTACCAACAAATAACTTTATCATATCACGTTTCATGATAACACGAGGTCTGAATACTTATTTTTTTCCTCTAGCGAACTTCATTATCAAGAGTGTACACATCGCTTATGTAATGCACATTTCAACAACAATAATATGTGTTATGGATGTGTATGTTTACAAGAAGTTGAGGGATGTGTCGTCTTTAAAAATTAAAAAAATATTTTTGTACGGACGAATTGGTGGGGTTATGATTTGTTTTTATAGAAAAAATCATATCTGCATTAAAAAATAGCAATTGTACTTTAGAACGTCTGATAATTTCGAAAAAATAACACCCAGACTATGTATCTGAATTAAAAAGAAGAGTTTAACCTAAAAAAAAAAGATTTTAACCTATAAAAAATGATTTTTACCTATAAAAAAACGTTTTTTATCATGGGATAATCCCGATTCTTTATAGGATGCAAAAATATATTTACAACACCCAATTGGCAAAATTTGATAGAAACGTCATCTACACCACTCAAAACCCAAAATTCGACACCGGATAACACTAAACGAACGTTCAAAACACCCACTTAACGTCACTAACAACCGTAAGAAAAAACACCAAACTTACTTGTAACTCCTAGCGTCCTTACAACCGATGTGCAGATGAAACAGCTCTCGTTGCTCGACCGTCTCTATCGATCCCAAAGGCACGTGATACTGACAGTCCCGTAATTGCACATATAACCGGTAGCTGGTCAACACTAATAAACCCTCGACGGAATTGCCGTAATGTATGACGGATTCCCCGGATAGCAGGCCGAAGGGTAGATTGACCTTCTGCTCCGTCGATAAAGGGTACATCTGGGTGGGTTTCACGTGGCAGATCGAATTGGGTTGATCGGTACTTTCCATGTTGATACCTAAATGATAAATTTATATATTAAGATGTAATACAAAGTACAAGTGATATTATTGAGATGAAGGTAGTAAATTTTATGACTTACTGCTGTCTTTTCTTATTGTTAAATCGGTTGTTTTAACATTAAAAATTGGCTAAACGCCAGAAGAAAACTGTTTGTAATGTTTCATCACAATATCTCCCATTGTTATTTTTTGTAGTAATGCTGATCGTTTTTTTATACAATTAAATCTTCTGATAAATGTTAATCATTAAATTAATTCTACTACTAGATAAGGAACCGTTTTTTATACTTTTATTATCATTTAAACGTCAAACCAATTACAATTTTTGACATGGCCTCTGTTTTTGGTTTATTTGTGCGTGCGTGTCGGGATGGTTGAGAACTCAATAACTTTTACAATGGTGTAGGTCCTTGTTTATACAATAGAAGCATTGATCTGGATGATAACACTGTACAATAATCATTACATTGATTGCCGATTATAGCCACTGTTAATGCAGACGACAGCAAATTAAATATTTACTGTCCTGTCAAAATCCTAAACGCGAAAAGAAAATCCTTAGAGTTAAAAGCTCCATATTTTATCGACTCCATCGCAGATCCGATAATATCGATAACTTTGCCGTATAATACCTGTATTGTTTTTCCTCGTTTTATTCTCGCAACAATCCCTCCCGATGACAATTTAGATAAGCAGCATGTCGCTCTTGCCAGTTTTCCTCTCAGGATACCAAAGATTTTCCTTTTTTAGGGCAGAAAAACACCGAACACTCTCACTAAGAATTTAACCGCACACCGTGGAAAGCGATTCACGACCAGGACGACGGCGGTGGAATCGGTCATTGCGTAAAACGTCACAGTCAACAAATAATATATCGTTTCGAAAATGAACGGGGATCGCTGATAAATATCGAAACTGCTGGTGGAGTTCTTCGCGGCGAAAAACGGTCACATTCGGTGGACGGAGCGCGTCGGCATATTCTGGCGACGTCGGTGATGCGCTAGTCGATAGAATTGAAACGGGCGGTACACAGAAATCGGACAATAAACGACGCGAGGTGGTTCACTTTGCGGGTGAAAATAATTTTTGTCGGGAACGTCCTTGCGACAATCAAGATGGCGGCGGGGCCCGCAGTCATCATAGAAAAGAATAACCGCAAAGGAAGGTCACATGCGTTCAGCCGGATTGTAGCGACATCGCAATCCTGTTGAATTCCAAATTTACTCATAAATTAAATTTATAATTTCCATCAGAAGGAAAGAAGTTTAGAACATTATTCATTGCAGAATTTGTCTTTTTATAAAGTAAGATATAATTTCGCCCATAAAAAACTCAGTCGGGTATATCTAGCCTTAAATTTGAAATTTCCCTCGACGACAAATTAACTAGCGCATCGTCCGCACAGATGTCACTCGACTCAGCTCGATTATCTCAATTTTCACTGAACGTGTGTGAATACGTTCTAATAAAAACAAATCCTACTTTTTTAATGCCAAACGCTCTTTGATGCAGTTTTTTGACAATTATGGGGTACGTATCGCATCGCAGCCGTTCCTAAGCGCCCCATCCCCACCGCATCCAGTCACCACCCCGAAATACATCACCGCATTCGCATAAGAACATCGTTGTCACGTTGTTTTGTTGATTTTAACGCGATTCGCGGACGTCTGCTAAATTCATTTGCGTTTTCAGCACGGAGCTTGATTCGAAATTGAAGCTGTACGTACGTTTACCGGTGAGGATCGACGAAGAATTGCAAGTGAAGGAATTACATCCGGATATAGAGAAGATCGTCCTGCCCAGGCAGAAATCGCGGAAGTGGTGCTTCGTCGTGTTTCGCAGTGTGGAAACTTTGCGGAAGGTGAAGAAGGCGCTCAAAGAAAAGCGGATCAACGGCAGGAAGATCGTCGTGGCCCCGTACAAACAGAGGAAAATCAGACCAAAGAAAAAAACGAATAAAAAAGATAACACCAAGACATTCTTTATCGATACTGAACCGTTACTCTTCCTGCTTGACACCAACTAATTTCCTCTTGGCAAATATGGTTAATCACTTCCTAGGTAATCCGCACAAGACTGAATACGAGGATATCGACGAGGATTTTCACGTGTTGCCCCAGGATTTCGTCGACGATCAAGATTCTTCCGATTACGAAGATGAAGAGGATGATTTCTACGAAGACGAAGAGGAGGTGGACGACGACGACGACGAAGATGACGGTGACGATGAGGAGGATTTGGAGGAAGAAGATTATTGGGGTGACATTGGATTCCTTTCCGACTCGGATCTTATCGACATAGATGTAGCAGGTCCTCCAGGTAACTAATTATCGTCGCAAAGATTCTGTTTCGTACAGTGTTTGGTTTGGGATGGGGCATCTAGTGATTATAGCGTAAAAATTTTATCGATTTAACACATTTACTGCTTAAAATATGCAAACCTAAAAAATATTGTTAAGGTATTTGTATTATGTGATAGATGGTGGCTGTGCGGAATTGATCGAAACCTTGGATGAAACGACAATTTTGAACACTGGAAAGGATGCTGCCACCGAAATGAAAAACCTAGAAGATATATCGTCCACCGTGCACCAAAACCTCGAAAACAATCCAGAGACGTAAAAGTTGTTAAATCCTCGTTTATAAACCTTCATATTTGGTTTTTGCGTATGTACATAGAATTGAATGAATATTTATTTAGGTTGAGAAATCAATTTAATGCTCTGTCTTTTCCTCCATTTCTTTTGTTGTTTATATTGAAAAAATGATGTGTGTGTAAGTTGTTTTGTTTTCTTTTAGTTTTTAGCAGTAAAAAAAATTCTTGCGCGGATGCGTGAATAGAGTTTACAAAAATCCTTTGAAATAAATAGATAAATGCAGTAGTTTTAAATATTTTCATTATAACTGATAAATATTGTTTTTGTTTAAGGAGTTAAATGCAATAAAATATGTATTTCTCTAAAGCAATATGTTTCTTTTCATTACCCATAAAGAAATGCTTGAAGTGTTGATGAGATTAGTAAAAATGTACAAACAATTGAATGTTTCGTTTCTTCGAAATTCAGGAAAAACGTTTTGATTAATTAACAACTTGTATATTTTTTGATATAATTTATAATTAATCTACAAAATTTTCAAAAAATTGTCCTAATAATAAACAAGATCTTAACAAATTAGTAAATAAATTAGTCATTATACATTAAAATAACACCGTTTGCTAAAGAAATGTTTTCTTCGTTATACATGAGAAAGTGTCGGAAATATTGATCAACAAACAACTGAAAGTTTCATTTCTGGGCAACGTAAAAAAAATTTATTTAATGAGCAACCTGTATATTTTTTCTTTATAAATTCTCGGAAGAAGATCCAAATTTATATCTAAATAAACTTTATTAAATAATTAAACTACAATAATCTCAAAAATTTGATCTAATAAACAAGATATTAACAAAATAATAAATAAATTAGTTATTATAGATTAAAATGACATCTTCATCCGTACCGTAACTTTTCCTAGCTTCTTCGAATGTCTCCAACGACATCACACATAATCCTTGGAAAACACAAAAAAAAATTTAACTAAGCAAATGAAAAAAATCAAAACTTACGGTTGCTAAATGAGGGATTCCTATAATAGATCTTCTGCGAGAGAGAATTGTATCCGCATATCACAATGTAATGCCCCTGATAAGGCACGGGCCACGGTAAGCATTTCCGCAGCTCGGTCGAGATCTTATTCAACTTGCAACGTTCGCAGTTCAATAATTTGGCGTTCGTTAAGAGTATTACAGGCCCGTCCTTGAGGTGACCGATTATAAAGTTGGCTGTAACAGACTTTTTGTATATCTTCAAGTCTAGAGTCTTCGACCTCTCGAATTTCTTATTCACCCGCTTCTCGTCCTGTCCAAAACGAAAGAATCCCACATCATGCTGGCGAATTCCTTAAATTTCTATTTTAAAATCTTACCTTTGTCAGAACACTCTGGTAAAAGGAATTTCCTCGATATCCCGGATGAACACCTAAAGTTGTTGTATAAAATTTATGCTTAACGTTAAATCTATACAATATATAACACAAATCGATCGTCCACGTGCTAAAGCAATATACAAAATAGCAAATGATTAAAAGATAGCTTTAGATTAACTGAGACGACCCACCTCTTATTGAAACCCTCTTGTTTGCATATCTCGTTGAAATTCTCCTGAAATTTCTGCCTGTCTTCGGGTGTTAATATCATAAGAATACAAGAGATTCCGCAGTCCCAGTTAAATCTCTGTTTGTAGTGATATAGGGCGATTTGTAGGGAATCTGGTTGTCCAGCTAAGATTAGATAGAAATAAAAATGCAATAACATTACAATCAAATCATAAAACTAAACTCTAGGATTAGTTTTCTGATTATCAGCAATTAGTATACCGGGCTGTTTGAAGTATCTCTTCATTCTTATAGCGTGGATTTTCCTCGATCGCCCTGGGTAAGTACTGAACAATCACTATTTTTTATCCGAGCATGTTTAATTACTGGAAAATTTTGATTCTAAGAGAAACCTTATCAGTTTAGTCGATCGTCGAGATAATACAATTGAATACATTTATTACCCGATAAAGACGGGTAAATTAGTTTTTTTTGTAACTTGTAATTAAGGTAGAACTCGTAGAAACTGCACTTGTTAAAAGACTAACATGTTAAAAGATAAAACCCGACTAGAGCAGTGAAGTCGAACAAATAGTGGAGTAGAACATGTTTGTATTCATGTCTAGTTCGATAAAGTAGCGATAAATATTAATTAGTTCGTCTGTTAAATTATTACTGTAAATGGGAACACGAATTGATATTTTTAGAATTTTTTCAATGCACGTTCTTTTTTCTCTGAAAATTTCAATCTTAAAAAATACAGTAAGCACCAACCAAGTACAATAAAGTATAGAACAGAATCTTAAAATAATAAATAAAGTGTATTTTGAGATAAATACACCTAGATTTTAATTCATTAAGAACTTACAAATGATTTTGTGGTATCTAGAAATGATGGAATCGTTTTATTGGGTATATTAAAAAGCAATCCGGAATTCTAAGATAAATACCAATAACTTTTATTGCGAAATGAACAACTAAATTTTGAGAATGAATTATACAGCTTTAAAATCTCGACACACAAAAGATAATCATTGTTATGTTATAACTTTAAGTCAAACACAAACAATTACGCATTCACTTTGGTCTTTCTAACCATGTAAGAATTTATTGTTTTACTTATTTATTTCACCTCAGCACTACGTGCCATTGGTCGTAGTTTTCGTCTAATTTGATCTTGAATCAATAAGTTAATGTTGGAAACTTCCTATTGCTTATTTAGTTTCTAAACGGTCAAGACAACACGCACAGGTAAGCTAATATTCATAAATAATAATTTTAAAGCTACTTACGATCTGGAAGATCCATCATTTTTCTCGATTTCAATTTGAAACGAGCGCGCAAACTTTACTTACGGCAGATAGGACCGTTTCGCGCGGATTCATTCGAAAAAGTGCATTTTTTTAAAATCAATAGTGATTGTGTTGCTTACCTAATTCCCAAATCGGTATTTAGGTAAAGGTAATCCACTTTCGCGGCATTGAACGACGACTATAAACTAGAAATACCGTCCGTTGGGTATTGCAATAACAATTAATCGAAAACGAAAACCAAATCGTCGTCCTGTACCCATCGTTATCAATTCCGTATTTTTTTGAGTTGCTGTCGCACAAATTCATTTAAAAAAATTGTTTATTGTTGTGCCACGGTTTCAGAAAAATATCTCTAATGACGATTACGGACTAAACGTAAACAAGGATGCAAACGCAGCAACAATAAAATGAGTTGAACGCGTGCAAAATAAACAAAGCAAATCCTTGAACAAACAGCTGATATTTCTCTAGGTCGTTCAAATTACTAAGTACGCACCCAAGGTTACAAATATGTAATGGATCTATCATTTTTTCTCATATTCAATGTGTATATTGTATTCATTATTTTTTGTTTAATTTAATGGTTTAACATATTAAAAATATGCCATATTAGGAAATCAATTTTAAATACTTAAGTTTCGCGCCGAATGTTAATTTTATGACATACTAGCACCAACCCATAAACATCATAATAACTGTCAAATTCAATAATATATCATGAATTTTAATATAAAAATTCAAATGAAATACAATTACAGAATAGAAATTCTAAATATATTGAAAATGTAAACATTCAGCTCGCAATCAATACTTATTGAAACGTAACTCCTATATTCCATTCTAAAAAAAGTGTTCACCAATCTCCATAGTAAAAAACAGCATCTTGTTTATTCATATTTATTACAATTTCAGCTAGTCTGTTTTTTTCATTTCCTTAAGGATGTGTATCTTATTCATCTATACGAATCCAGATCCGCAACCGAACACCTACAGGTTGATTATAGTGTCCAACAGGGATGAATTTTACGCGAGACCGGCACAACAAATCAGCAGGGCTAAGGATGTCATTGGAGGTCGGTGTTGTTGCTTTTCAAAATAAAGGAAATTATTCTTTTAATACTATTTCCACAGGAAGGGATATGGAACCGAACAGAGAAGGCGGAATGTGGTTAGGAGTGTCAGTTGAACGTGTCAGAGATTGCATATTCCGCTTCGGCGCCTTGCTGAACGTCACCGGTGAAGAACATAAACACGGCATTAAAGGAAGAGGTTTTATCGTTAACGATTACTTAAACGGTGAAACAACCGCTGACGCTTACATGAATTCGCTTCTGAACGGCGGAGAAATTTATAACGGTTTTAATTTCGTGGCCGTTGAAGTTAGGTGAACGTCATATTTTATATACACTCTTGTCCATAGGAATATGGCGTCTGTTTTATTATATACAGTTCGGTGTATAAAAACTCGTTTTGATTTGCAGCCGGGATAACATCAATACATTTTGCTGTAGTAACATTTCGAATGATTGCATTAAGTTTGAGGGAGCCCAGATATTGGGATTTGGTAACACGGTTCTTGATATACCTCTGAAGAAAGTAACTGTCGGAAAAGAGAGATTTGAACGAATAATCGAGGGGAATAACAGCGTTACTAATAAGGATGAATTATTAGCGGACTTAGTTTCCTTCTTGAAATGGGATGAAAGGTGCGTTAAGAATATCTTGGATATCTCATTTATTATTTTTTTAATTCTTAGGCACTTACCCGATCCAAATTTGGAAAAGCGACAACCGGCATGGTACAAGGAGTTATCGTGCGTTTTTGTGAACGTTTCGAATGCCGGTTACGGTTCGAGGTAACGATTTAAAAATATGACTTTTATTCTTTTACGCCATTTTACAATTATCTTAGGACGCATTCGGTAATTTTGATCGACTACGAGTGGAATATGGAGTTCTTCGAGGCGACTTTGAAGGAACCCATCGATATAAAGGATCCTGTATGGCTGAGTGATACTATCAGAGCAAGACTGTAGAAAATGGTAACGCAAATATTTTCTTTTTTCTAGGCCAAATATACATTTATTTTTTTTTGTGAACAAAACTTTAATTTTTTCTTATTGTATTACATAAAGCTTAATATATAGCATTTGTGTTTTTTTTTGGGTTTTAAACCCGCCAAGATCGGGTGTTCAGAAATTCCTGTTGATATCCTTAATTTTTTAATAAATGACACACAATTTCTTTTCTTTAATACTTTATTTTAATCTATCACTTCCATATTTCCATATATTATTTAAAAATTTTCTCGGAAAAATAATATAAAGCACCTATTTTCCTAAATTTTTATATTATATAGTTTGCCAGAGTCACATACGTAATACATATTTATACAAAACTTCCGCTATTAGTTTGTATCTTTACAACTTACTTTTAAATAAATAGATATTTACACACACATCGAAGGATCGTCCTTAGGACGACACATTATTATCAGTCGAAACTGGAAATCCCATTGCCCTCTCGTCCGCATCCACATCCGACTCACCACCCCCCTTAAGCTTACCGACCTTCTTTATGTCGAGACAATTGTGTGCGAGACCGAAGAATCTTTGCGGTTGGTGGTTGCTGGAAGTGAACAACCATCCGAGGTGGCTATCGCAACATTTGCACTGTATTATAGTCCAGGCGTATCTGAAATTTATTTTGTCCTTTATGCAATTTCTGTCGCAATCGTCTATAGAAACGTAGGATTGTTATAGATATAAGCAAGATTTAGTTAAACATAATCCTTGATTGAATAAATCGCGATTAGTACAAACGAACGAGCTATGGAGTGACATGTGGTTTATACGGCTGCAAGCATAAACATAACCACAACACGACAACTAGCAAACAGGTTTTGTTGTAACCGTAAGATGAAGAAGTGCAAGTAATAATGGAATCATTTCTTTCTCAATTACATCCGTTAATGCCAATTTTTCAAAATTAAACGTGTTTAATTTGAATTGCACCAACATGAAGAATCATTTTTCTTGCTCCCGAACATTTGTCAAATGTCAACGTCAAAATTACCCGCGTCAAATTTAAATTTCACCGAATCGCGTTTTTTTTATAATTAATTTCTTTCTCAGTTACACCCGCCAATGCCAATTAGAGTCAATATTTAAGGTGTTAAATTTGATTTTCATCAAATCGCGTTTCTTTAAAGAAGTTCTTCTGGAAATCCCCCAGTAAATTTGTTACGTGTCAATTTCATTTTTTAAACAAACGCAATTTAAACGAAAATTAAAAAAATAAGAACCTAACGAGGAATAAAACAAATTTTCTTGTATGCAGCAAATTTTTAAACAATCACCGTACGTGTAAAACAAAAGCGTACTTACCCGGGGAACCACGAGAATTGTTTCGAGGGCTGACCAACCGTATTGTAATTCTCAGCCGTTGATACGGTTATCGTTTCGTATACCTGTCCACCTAAATAAAACCAAAATTTCATCGGGCAAATTAATAAGGGCGAAGGAAAAAGCAATATTTCGATTATAATACCCATACCGGGATTGCAATAGTTGCTCTGCACTCCTTCCCTGTTCATAGCGAAGACATCGCTTTGCTTCGCGATGTCGACATTGCACCTCCCACAGATCAAACTCCGTTCCATACCTAAATACCTCAATTCCAACCTCAACCGCTCTAAAACGCTCGGACACTTTAGTATTTCCAAACGTTCCTCGTGCGCCAACTGGTAATTCTGTACGAACCAGTACGAAAGGGTAACGGGATCGAGGGGCAAGTGTTCCTTCGGATAGAGCTTGGACAAGGCTTCCGAGATAAAGTTGACTAGGTAACAGAGTTCATTATGATCGTACACCCAACTTGCGTAAGGATATTGACTTAGATGATACCTGCAAATACAAATAAACAAGCCCGTTCGAGGATATTTAAGAATATCCTAAAAATCACCTTCGATATTTATAATTCTGCAACACGCTTCGATAATCACTGTTAAAATTTGACCGTCTCGATTTCAACGATTGCAACTGGGTGTTCGCTATGGGCGACTTTATATCCGGTTCGCCCAAAATTCTGACGGTAAGTTTATGCATCCGTGCCCAGGGATTCCCCGTTATGGTATCGGGGAGGATTTCGCATCGTTGGCGACCTTTCGCTTTTAAATTTATAGTGTTTCGCCTAGTACTGGTCTCGTATACCTCCATAATTACACCGTAATCGTACAATTTCCTGTTAACTTTGCTGCAAATATCGAAACATAAATATAAGTAAATAATTTATAATAAGCACCAATCCCCAAGTAAAATTTGGAAAATCAAGGACTTCTTCAAAGCTCATTTCATAAAATTATCGATATTTCGAAAATTACAACATAGAGAAATCCCCCAATCAAGACAAAACAAGAAAAGCCAATATTTAGTAAGTAAGTACATTGCTTTGAAATTTGACACAGTATTAAAATATAATTCTAGGGATTTTTGTGCAAAATTAGAATGGCCTACGTCCAAAAATGTCGAAGAGGCAAAGCTAAAACTGAAAATAAGGAATTCAGACTTTGCATCGAAATCGTTAATATCTCCCGAAGTAAATAAGAGATGGGTTTGAAATTTAGCAGGGGATTAAAATGCAAGGTCAGGAATATTTGTGAAAAATTAGAATGACTCACCTCTAAAAATTTTGAAGATATCAGGCTAAAACTGAAAAATTAGGAATTCGGGTTTTCCCCTAAAAATGACCCTGTCTCGAAAATTAAGTATAATAGGGCTTTGAAATTTGGCATAATATTAAAAGACAATTTCGGCAATCTGTGGGAAAAGTTAGAATCGCATACCTCCAATAATTTTCATGATACAAGGTCAAAATTGGAAAATCACGAATCTATATTTCTCCATAAAAATATTAATATCTTCCGAACCAAATAAAAGAGGTCTTTGAAATTTGGCACAGTATTAAAATACGATTTCGGAAATATTTATGCAGAGTTAGAATCACCTAAATTCGGGCGATACAAGCCTAAAGTGGTAAATAAGGAACTCGGGTTTTCCCCTAAAAATGACATTCTCTCGAAAATTAAGTAAAATAGGGATTTGAAATTTGAGGCAGTAACAAAATACACTGTCAGAAATGTTTGTGTAAAGTTAGAATCACTTGCTTCCAAAAATTTCCGAGATACAAAACTAAATCTAGAAAATAAGGAATTCGGGTTTTCCCCTAAAAATTTTTACAAGTAGAAAATTGAATAACCCAGTCCAGATTTACCTCCCCTTCATTTTACTAGATGATTTTACTCACTCGGTACATATCAGTGCGAACATGTATCCTTTCTGCATACCCTCTAACAGCTGATTGGTTTCGTAATCCCTTAAAACCAACGGTAAAGTAAATCCGGGAAAGACCAACGTGTTCGTGTGAATCGCCAACATCGAGGGTATCACCTGCCCTTCGTCTAGTATGGTATAACCTCCCACATTCTCCATATGACCCAAATACTGAGGAATACATACGAACAAATGTTAGAACATTGGGAGAACGTAGAAATGTTAGACTTACCCTATGCGTTGCCGGCAGGCTCTTATCGAACTCCCCAGACACGTCATTCTCAACATTCTCGTCTGAAACACAAAAGACTATTTCAATCTCATAATCGCGCAGTGGGGCTGGCATATAAGGTTCGAATTCGAAACGAAATTCAACCTAATTCTGAATCGGACGATCCGGAACTCATTTCTTGGGAAAATCGTAATCGTTGAGGAGGCGTTGAGTGCAGATCGCTATCGTCTGACATTCTTTACAAAATTTTATTCTATACGTATCATAACACAATCTAAATTCAATGTAGGCGCCATATGACTTGACAGCTTATGATTTTATCTGAGTTGTGTAAATTAAACGTTGCAGAAATCAAAAACGGTTATGCTACTTATTTGAATGAAAAGCGAACGTGCTTAGACACGATTATTTTTACAAATATTGTGAAATGTTTTGTTGGAATCTTTTTTGTTATTGTCG
The DNA here is from genome assembly GCA_031763485.1 of Osmoderma eremita. Taxonomy (NCBI): domain Eukaryota; kingdom Metazoa; phylum Arthropoda; class Insecta; order Coleoptera; family Scarabaeidae; genus Osmoderma; species Osmoderma eremita. Next base: position 4,511 of record JARFOC010048453.1, on the reverse strand, counting down.
GTAAACTAGGAATCTTATGTTTCAAATAAGTGACAGTTTTGGTTGGCGTTTAAAATCATTTCTTGGCAATACAAATTTGAATATTTTGTAATAATGAAATGGGAAATAATCGATATTTTAGTTAGTTTGACGTATTAACTTTTACGTGTTAAATATGTTGAAATTGGTTGCAAAATATGAAACATTAGCTAGCTATTCAATCATATAAACCACTAAAGAAAGGTTGAAGAAGTCTATTTTAGCTATGCAATAATAATGTCTATAACGTAGATAGGTGTTGTCAAATGGCAAACTTATAAAGCGAAAATGCATATATAAAAAAGATTCTATTCTATGATTTAGATTTACCATTTTCTAAAGCAAAATTAGCCTAAATTCATAAACTGCCAACTTCCTTTAATAGCCATGGGGGGAAGCGAATGATGCTAAGCCCATATCGAGCTTCGGAGCGCATGACTTACCACAGGAAACGCACGTTTTTAACTTTTTAATGTTACTGCAAAGGAAATCGATGACGGACATTGCGAAATCTCAACAATAAGGGTTGAAATTTGTTCTGAAAAGTTTGTTTTGATTGACATAACCTGGAACGGCGGAATATCGACTTGACGTAATTTAGTTCGCGTGCGTGACGCACAGATGGCGCGATTGAGTTGGTTGAAATTAAGGTGAGTTAAAAATCAAATTAGTGATGGGCGAATTGAATGGAAATAAAGGAATATGTTTTGGGCAGGAAATTTAAAACAGGTAGAAAAAAAAAGGAATTTTAAGTATCAAATCATTTTTTATTATAATAATCTAATATTAACACGTATTTATATTTACATAAAACTGTTCAAATCGAAATTATCCTAAACAATAAGAGTTATAATGTTACATTATTGCATGTAATAAATAATAATACTAATAGCTCTTTATTTTATTTAATTATAATAATTAATGAGTATTTTATAAATTGCATTAAAAATAGTTATAATTAATGAATTGCAAATGGAAAATGCCAAAGTAAAACAAATAACTAAAATGGTAATTGAATGAATATATAAACAAAACAATAAATATAATATTTAATACGAATGAATTGAATTATTATTATACTTCGTTGGATGACCTTCATCTTCTCAATCAATTAACTTTTATTACTAGAAAAAGAGAGGAGGCTACACGGTCAAATATTTATAATATTAATTGCTTATTGTAATCCATTCCATATCAGATTATTTACAATATTTACATCAGAAACATTCACAACATTTCATGTATATACGATAGCTATACAAATTTAATTCTTCAAAAAAAAAAAATTAACCAAAAACGGTAGAAAAAATTAAATTAAAGAAATCAGGAATGAATAAAAACAGCACCAGAAATATTCTATTCTTAGATAATCCATCATATCGCACTATAAACTATTAAAAAAAAAACTTAACCCTAACTTGCTTTGCTTATTATTTAAATCAATTTTCAACGTATTTTAGAGTTCATCTCGGTTTTTGGCACTAGTTTTACTGCGCGACGCGAAAGGAAGAACCGTCCCTCTCACACCGACACCTGTCAATGTCAATTAATGTCAATGTTGGAGAACTTGACGCGTCAAATTTGAATTTCACCGAATCCCATTTCTTTCCCACCGACACTTGTCGAATGTCAACGATAAACGTCAAATTCAAAATTGACGGCGTCAAATTTAAATTTCATAACATCGCGTTATTTTTAATGATCATTTTTTTCTTATTGATATCTGTCAATGTCAAATGGCAAAATTTAAAATGTCAAATTTGAGTTACACGAAATCGCGTTTCTTTCCCACTGACACCTGTCAAATGTTGATGCTCTTAAAAAAAATCGATTTTTCTTTCTCACTAATAATTGTCAAATGTCAAAATTTAGCCGGTCAAATGTGAAAATCATCAAATCGACTGTCTTTAAAGAATCGGTTTTCTTTCTCAGTGACACTTGTCAAATGTCAACGTCAAAAGTCGCCGCGTCAAATTTCAATTTCATCAAATCACGTTTCTTTGCAGAATTATTTCTTTCTTCTCACCCACGTGCGTCAATTAACGTCAACGTTGGAAGTTACAGCGTAAAATTGTTTAAATTTATCAAGGGGCGTTTGTTTAAAGAATCGTTATCTCTTTCTCCGTGACAACTGTCAATGTCAAGTGATGTCGAACTTGGCGCGTCATGAATTTCACCAAATCACTTTTCTTTCTCACTGATACTTGTCAAATGTCAATGTTAAACGTCAAATTCAAATTTGACAGCGTCAAATTTAAATTTTACCAAATTGTTTCTTTAAACAATCGCGTTTCCTTCCCACTGACGTCAAATGTCAACGTCAAAATTCACCGCGTCAAATTTAAATTTCATTACATCGCGTTTTTTAAATAATCATTTCTTTCTCGTTGATACCTGTCAACTGTCAAATAATGTCAAAATTTAATGTGTTAAATTTGAATTTCACGAAATCGCGTTTCTTCTTCCTCACTGACACCTGTCAAATGTCGATGCTCATTAAAAAAAAAACTGTTTTTTTTCTCACTGACAATTGTCAATGTTAACATCGGCGGTAAATTCCGAAATTTGAATCTTACCAAATTGCGTTTCTTCAAAAACCGTTTTTCCTTCTCAATGACACCTGTCAATGCCGCTTAATGTCAGCATTTACCGAGTCAAATTTGAAATTTATAAAAACGCGTTTCTTTAAAGAACTGTTTTTCTCTTGCACTGACATTTGTCAAATGTCAACGTTCTCAAAATTAATAGCGACAAATGTAAGTTTAGTCAAACCGGGTTTGTTTAGGGATTTTTTTGTTTGCACCGACATCCCGATTAATGTTAAATATGTACAGTGTTAAATTTAAATTTCACCAAATCGTACTTTTTTTAAAGAATACAGTCGTTTGTTTCTCGCTGACATTTGTCGAACGTCAAATGTCAAAGTCAATAATCACCGCGTCAAATTTTATTTCATCAAACGGCAAAAAGAAACAGTTTCTTTCCAACACATGTCAACGTTCATTAATATTACATGTCAGAATTTACCGCGTCAAATTTGAATCGAATTTCGTCACAAGTCAATCAAATGTCAATGTCAACGTCAAAATTCACCGCGTCAAATTCGATCGACTCTCACCAGATCGCGATCGTTCTACGGGGGCGTGTGACCTCGATTGCCGCGATTTCGATTCCGGAAATTGTTCCTGTTATTCCGATTGTTAAAATTCCTGCCGCCGCGGCGCGGCGGTCGACTGTCCCGGTTGAAGCGGCCGTCGCGATTATTATTGAAATTGCCGCCGTTATCGGGCGCGAAGAAATCCTCGTTGCCGAAGTTGAAATTCTGATTGTCCGATTGCTGTTGGGATTGCTGTTGTTGTGGTGGTTGCTGCTGTTGTTGTTGTTGTTGAAAGTTGACGAAAGGGGGTGGCGCGTTGCCGAGTAAACCGCCGTTTCGGGGGTCGAAATTGATTTGGAAATCCGGCGAGATGTTGGGAATCCCCGGGGCGGCCCCTAAAAGACCCGGTTGTACCACAGATTGTGCCATTAGTTTTTTTATTATGTTACCTTGCGCGTTCGGGACGCCTAGGATGTTGGGATTGACCTGCTGTCCCGGCATGAGGCTGGGATTCGGTCCCATCAAACCCTGACCGCCCTGGGCGTTCATTAGAACTTGTTGACCGGGCGTCATGTTGGGATTTTGCAAGACGTTGGCGTTGATCCCCCCCAATTGCGACGATAGATTACTTATGGTCGATAGCAGACTCAAAACGTTCGCGTTGATATTCGGGAGACCGCCGCCCGCGACTTGTTGATTCTGTTGACTTTGCATCAACCCCAACGCGTTCAATATCCCACCTAAGACCTGCTCGTTACCCCCGGTCGACGCGACGCTAGCTCCCACGCCTTGATTCGACAATTCCTGATTCAACATCACCTTCTGATTACTCGTCAAATTCTGATAGAAACTGGAGCCTTGCAAGACGTTCATTTGTTGGGCGTAGCTCATAATAGGCGAGGTATTCACATCCGCTTTCATCTCGACATCCACTTTACGTATTCGGGGATCGACGCGTACTGTCGGAGTAGACTTCGGACTTTGTTTCGGACTAGCCGGACTGTCCTTCTCCTCCAAATCCAAACGGAAGATCTTGCGCAAGCGCGGATCGCCAGTCGTTTGGGCTTCTTGCTTGCTCAATTTCAATCCGGTGTAATCCGGTTTGGGTATGTCAATTATGTGAACGATCCAGCTAACATGCAGTTGCGAATTGTAACTCGCGTCGATTTCCGTCGCTGGGGTATAGTTTTGGATCGCTTTGAACGGTAACGTTAATTGTCGTAGATCCACGTCAGGTCTACCACCTCCGGTGGAAGTACCGCCTGAGAAAAAATTAATAAATTTCGTTCGTAAAAACGGTAGAATAAAAAACAATATGGAACAGTAAAGATAGCAAAGACTGTGGGGCAGCACAATAAACACACTGTTCGGATTACTCCTCCCGCACAAAGTATTA
>JARFOC010048436.1:0-21169 GCA_031763485.1 Osmoderma eremita | reverse complement strand
TCCAAAACTGCACTACCCTTACTCCCTATTCTATTTAAATAAAAAATATGTTGAATTTTACCGTTCCATTACAAGGTTTATATTGAACTTCTTCAAAATCTTCATAATCAACTAGGACATCAAAGCAAAACAATTACAATAACCATTTATTCCTAAAAATGCTTTTGAATACATAGTTACGAATGCTAATTATAATTTTTTTTCAAATGGCTATTCAAACATTCCTTGTACACATATTTCAATACACACACCGGATGTGCTTATTTTTATGTAACACCTTCCAGTTACTTATTGGCGATTTCGTCCCGTCCTATTTATTCTCCAGAAATTCCAAATTTTCGTACACCTCGTCCAGATTCGGATCGGCATTTTTGGCACCGGTCAGGTAGGCCTTGGCCAAATTTGTTCTGCCTGTCTTATGGTGGAGAACGGCCAGATTGTTCATGGCAGCTGCGTGAGTCGCGTCACTCGCCAGACATAGACTAAGACAACGCACCGCCAAATGTAAATCCCCTGCCGCCTACATATTAAAAAAAAAAGGTACCAAATAAATCCCTTAGTTTCTATTCTTTATGTTTATTAACTTTTTTTCCAAATTTAATACTTACTATGGCTACGTGAGACAAGTTATACCATACTTCTGCCTTAATTAACGGATCCGTAGCTAAATCCAAGGCTCTTTGGAAACAGACCAAGGTCAGATCTAATTGCTGGGAATACAAGCAGCACAAAGCGAGGTTGTTGTATAGCTCAGCCGAATGGGCACCCATTGCTAGAATTCTCCTGTTGAAGTTTATCAAAAATGTTAATAACAAATTAGTCAATACATCAAATCATATTTTAAAATGCTAAAAGTAGCAAGCTTATTTCTGTTCGAATACCGTTGAAAATATTCGTCCTGACAATGTCCCGCAAATTTCGAAGCCACTCTAAGATCGCTTTCGAGTTATAAAAAATGAGCCAATATTTTATTGGTTTGGATTTAGATATAGTAGTACACTACAGCTTCAACTAATTTGTTAACTTATTTTGTCTATTCTAACAGCACATTCAGATCCCGAATAAGAATTTCAAAAGACATCGTACTTTATTATTTTGGGTTCTATAGTGAAATTCCACCCCAAAATACAGTATGCGCTTTTTATGCCAATTTCTAAATAGGGTCTGACAACCCTGCCACTGGTTGCCAAATTGACATTTACAGGACGAAATAGAACGAAAATGCAACACCGATCGCTCTCTGCATACGACCAACACTCAATTCGTGGGTTAAATTCCAGTATAGAACGTTGGCCCAAATATGCACCAGTTGTGCAAGTTTGTTTAACATCAACCAACTGTGCAATCTTGGTCAAAGGACGATCAAAACGTTCGTCATATTACACTACGACATATAGCGACATAAGAGCACACCTAAGTCCATCCATTTCCAAATTATGATTGAAATTTCGAAAGAAAAGTGTATATTATTACTGTGGGTTTCCGATCATTTGGCCAAAATATGAAACAGTTGTTGAAGTTCGATGGGGTCTGAAAATTTATTTTCCTATTAAAAATGGAAAATCAGAATAGTTCATTGGACGAGGTACGTAAAATAAATATTGACAGCATTGAAAAATACATTTTTGTTCAACTTGAGTGACTTTACATCTCTTAGTTTTCTAGTTAGAAACCTATTAGTGGCCACCGCCCCTTTATATCCTTTAATCGTTACCGAAATATGAGCAAAGGTGTGAAAAATTTGTTATGTTTTGATATTAGTTTTGAACAGCTTCCTTCAAAAGCTCGTTCTAATTAACCAGATTATATACCTGTAGTATCTTAAAGCCAATTCTGGTTGATTGTTATAGAAATGATACACGCCGATGCATGCTATAGCCTCCGCATTCATGGCATCCTCCATCGCGACATTTCGATAGCATTTTATAGAGTTTTGCATATCGCCCAAAACCTCATGTAGTCTCGCCAGCTCTGTCAATATGGTGACGTCATTTGGGAACACCTCCAACCCCGCTTTACAAATCTCTTGGGCAGACAAAGGTTGATCTACGAAAACAAGCACACGATTTATTTGCAACGCGTTTTGGAAAGGAATTGCTACGTCTTTACCCAACCTCACGTAGATCCTGGCTAATCTGATAAACGTCTCCACGTGATGATATTGCTTCAAAGCACTGCGCAATTGCTGCTCGGCATCTCTGATCAAATTCAATGCAACGTAACATTTAGCTAACTGTACCTTCCACCACCAATCGCCGAATTCGCAAGATTGCGTGGCTTGCACCGCCAATTCCATTACGTTCCTAATGTTCCCTTCGTGATAAAAGAGGTATTCGAAGAGGGGTTTGGATAAATGGGGATTTTTGGCATATTTTGATAGGTTCAATCGAGATACTTTGATAAAGGGGCCGTCTTTAGTGGACAACATGGCGGCTGTGCCTAAACGGATAGACCGTGCTGATTGTCCCGTGATAGGACGAGCGGTTTTTAGACGGTCGATTGAAGAACCGGGTCTGGTTTGTGTTCCTGGACGAACCATACCGGAAATTGGTCGACCTGTGGCAGTACGAGGTCTAGCTCTATAAGAAAGGGTGTGTTTTGCATAGATTTCCCAACAATTTGGAAGATTGATTCAGTTTTAGTTGTTTACCCACTTAAGCGGAAGTTTGTTGCGTAATAAAATACATTTTGTTTCGTCGACATTAATCATAAATTCAATAGAAGACTAGTTGAACAAATTGTAATATTTCATTCATCTGCATAAAACCTGAAATTACCTACTTACGTTAAAGCTTTTTGCAGATCGCTAATAAAAGTTAATAAGAGAATGGGTCTCAAGGTATATCCTTGGTTCACTCCTCTGTTAATATTGCAAATATTGGAAGAATATTAACTGATTACAAGTCAACGAACACGGTAAGCTTTTTGTGAATGATGTGAAATCAATAATGTTTCCCCTTTGCATCAGAACAGAAATCATATTAATTAATATTTGAGATTTTACAATACTTAAAATGGACAGAAAAAGCTGTCAAAAATACGTTTAATGAATGTCATTGTTAGAAAGAGTGGTTGTTAGTAACAAAGTTTGTTGGCATAAACATGTAAAAGCCGTTGAATTATTTCCTGAAGTGAATAAACTGATTTTAATAACGTATTGTAGGCAACCAGTTCTACGAATAGTCGCATGATTGGTAGTTGCAGTTGCAGTTACAATATATTCTGTGAATGTACCATACAAACAAAAATTAGAACTGTTTGTATTCACATTAATCTTTACTAAAAATAGTTGCTCACACATTCTAGTAAATTGTGCTTCATCAAATTCTTTTTACTCAAAGGGAAAACATGTCTATAGTCATCAGGAAATTGAAACTATTATCCAAAGCAAAATCTGGAATTGTTTTGTTTAAAAACACTCACGTCATCGCAGAAGTTTGCGGCACATTTCCATAGCTAGAACTCTTGATAGAAGTACCGGGTCTTGGTGCACTGGCTACGGCGTTTTCATCCATTGTGTCTGAATCTATGAGGTCTTCAGTCTCCATATCATCTACGTAAACTCTTTGTGTTAGAGCACGCATCTTCAAACACCATGCTGCCTGATCCAAGGGTTGCTTTTCTAATATGGTAGTGCATAAATCTATACATTTATCGTATTTGCGACGCCTAAATTGACTTAGGGCGTCGTATAAAGTATCCATATTAATTAGGAATTAATTTTTGATAACTGTATACAAAATAAAATGATAATAAACATTGGTTTGCTAAATCACCTTTATCGTATCACATCTATACATCTGTCGTCTCAATCTATACTAATTAAACTCTGCCATCTACAAAAATACAAACTTCTTTTCGTCTCTACAGAAAGCACATGCTACTGTTTTGATTGTGTTACCTTAGTAACAACCCTCTTGTCATTGATTTGTCAGATACTAAAGGCGGCAGTTTTCAAACGGACGCGAAAGACAAATCGTCATGCAGACTCCACTTTCAGAAATGTCGTCAGGCGATACCCTGGAAGACGATGAGAAGAATCTACACTTGATCCTCGAAGAACATCATTTGCTGGCGATACACAAGGTCTTCTTGGAAGAGGAATCGGGTCAGCTGGACCAGGGGCAGTTGGAGAATTTGCTCTTCGAAGTGGCTCGCTTGCGTTTCGATCCGAAAGCGTTCGAAATCATGTTTCTGAAGATGAACACGAAACGGTGAGAGCATCTAAATGGAGTTATGTCGAGTTGTTTTTCGAGATCTTTTCGGTTAATGGGGATTGGTATTTTTTCGTTTTGAGTTTAATCAAGAAATTGGTACCTGGGTGCTGCTTTGATTCGCGTAGATAGAATTTCATTTGGAAACACTGGTGCAATTTCCTTTCTTCATTTCAAAAAAATTATCTTTGACCAGCCATAACGATTTGGTCAAGAAATTCACTGAATTTCTTGACCAAATCGTTTTTCGAATTTCTTATTTTTCACATAATTCTATAACGCGCAGTAACACCACACCTACCATGCTTATGAGTTTAACGAAACACATCCTACAGAGATTTCTATTACCAACCAGCAACAATTTTACAATATTGGTTTATTCATAAAAGCACAATGTTATTTTAAAATCTTTATAGTTTGGTTAATCGCACCTTAGAACGTAATCTTACGTCAAATTTCAATAATTCATTTAGTTCCATTAACATTTGAGCAGAGATGGTTTTGTTACATGGGACGAGTTCATCTCCCACCTAATCCTGGGCTTCAAGCATCAAGAAATCGTCGCTGAATTCCAAGATTTGGACCCACCGATAGCCAAACCTCCCCGTATACTCAAGAGCAACCATCGTCATCCCATAAATCGCATCACCTTTTGCTCCACTATGAAACCAGATCGCTCAGTGAATTATTCCGACGGCAGCTACATGACGTGCAGCAAAGACGGCTTTATCAATTACTGGTCGCTGGATTTGAGCTTGGAACGGACAGTCCAATCCAAATGCCCCGATTTAAAAGTTGCAGACACCTGGGTGACAGACATGGTTTGCTTGCCGGACGTCAGCGTCGTCTGTACTTCTAGTTCAGAAAGGGATTTGAGATTCTACGATACCTCAGCGAGAAAGTTCGACTTGAGGGTGATATTCTTCTCTTTGGATTATGCCGTCTGTACGATGTATTACGTAATCGCTCCAACTGCCGAGGAAGAATCAATGCTGTTGCTGGGAGATATGGGTGGGAATGTGAAGATTGTGTTGTTCAATTCCGTAGCCAGAGGCCCCTTCAAGAGCAAATTAGACGAGCCTCTAGTTAGAGCTAGGTATTTACTGTAAAGTATGTAATTATGGTTAACATTTATAGTTTAATATCAAAAAAGTCAAAAGTTAAAACCTATTATGTTTTTAAACAAACAAGCATGCATATCAAAAGAGAAATGAACACTAGGCAGATTTTCCCGGCAGTGTACGTAAAATAATTAAGAAATTTTGTAAATTGGGCTTTTACAGACAGATTTAAAAGAAAATTTTGACCACGAATACTTTTTCAGATACGAGAGTGTAGCCAAAGGCACAGTGCCAGGTTTCAGAGCTCTTGAATTCAAGCACATTCACACAGATTGGGTCAGACAGGTCGACTACTATCCAGCCTTGAGCATGATCGCATCTTGTGCCGCCTGTCCTAAAGCCTCAGTGCAAATGAGAGACTTGAACGAAACCAAAGGCATCTACATCTATCGCATAAACAAAGGCGCTTACTGTTTTGCCTTCGCCGAAGGCGTCCACCTCATGGCCACCGGAAGTCCGGACTGTTTGGTGCGCGTCTGGAATCCCTTCGTTCCTAAAAGACCTAGCGTTGTATTTCCTGGTCACCACGCCGGGATAATTGGGGTAGTCTTTCAAGACGGAGCGAAGATTCTTTGTTCGTTGTCCAAGGATAAGTGTATTAAGGTTTGGGATGTGGCCGCGCAAACTTGTTTGCAGACTTATACGGGGTTGCCCTCGGAATTGGGAGAGCATACGGAGCTCACATTTTTGTATAATCCCGATTCGAGACAGCTGGTGATTGGTAGCGTAATAATTGCTACTTTGCATTTGTGTCCAACGCAGAGCGGTGAACATACTGATGGGAATACGCATTGCAGTGCCATTTCTGTGTTACTGTACAATCCTTTATTCCAGGTAAGATTAGCAATGTTACGAATTCAAAATCTTTAATCTATAACTGTGTGGTTTTCACACATACTTCCTGAAGTCCGTCATAGATAACCCATGTCCTAGTGAACTTGGAATTGAACCATATAAATATTTTTGTTTACATTATTATATCATCTTCCAAGCCGAGGCAATTTTGCTAATCTTCTTTGAAATCCTCTAGTTTTTAAAGTTTTCCTTTAACCGCTCTAGGGAATAACTTGACTTTATGAGTTCCTAATTATAGCTTCCGATTTTATTTCCCGAGCTTCGGGCGTTCCACAAAGCAGCAATCTCAGGCCCCTGCTATTTGTAATTGTTTTATTACTTAATTCCTAGTTTTTGGTATAAATGCAATTTTATTTCCATTAGGTGATACTGACGTGTGGATTAGACAGCTTCATTATTGTCTGGGATCCGTGGAAGGGCCGTAGAATGTCGGTAGTAAGAGAGGCCCACACTAGAACGTTGCACGGGGAGGTCATACCAGTTGAAATAACAGCGGCAACGTTCGATCCCGGTTACCAACTCTTGCTAACGGGAGCTCACGATGGCTCGCTGAAAACTTGGAATTTTAACACCGGTACTTGCCTTAGGAACATGAAGATAGAGAACAATTGTGAGGTGACGGGGGTGGTGTGGATAAAAGGACGCATCTTGGCTATCGGATGGAACAGACACGTGACGGAATTTGCGGATAGTGGGGGGTATGCAGGACCTGGCGGGGCGTTCAGTAAGGATTGGGAGACTAATCATACAGAAGATGTGCTTTGTGCCACAGCTAGGGTCCCGCAGACTTTGGTTACTAGTTCATATTCTGGTAAAATTTTGTATTCGACAAAAGATCATTTTAATTCACGACGTGGCAAACTTAATTTGTTTCAATTTCCACAATATTTACTACATAGCATCTACAATTATCTATCCAGGTGAGTTGGTTATGTGGCAATTAGAAACAGGTCAAGCCTACAAGTGTTTCAACGTAGCTGAACCAACAGAAAGGATAAAATTACAATACAAGAAAGACAAGGCCAAGGATAAAAGGCGGACGCACCACACAGACATGTCGTCGGCTCGTAGGATCATTGGCCGAGGAGGTTACGGTGCCAGATCGAGCGATGTTGCCAAAGGAACTGCTATGCCTTCAACTCAGGCAACCCAAGCTGGTCCGTCCGGAGCTCCCGGTCCTCACGATCAAGCTGACCACATCAAAACACCTAGGCGACTGACTGTGGTGTTCATGCCCAAAACTGCCCCGAATAGAGGCTTACCTGTGAGGGCTATGCTGTTCCTTAACACGCGCTCAATGGCACCAAATGTGGGTACCCTACTAGTGAGTTTGGAGAACGGTTTGATACAAGTATGGTCGCATCATATTAGTGGGGGGTTTATAACTTCCTTTTCGGCTATACACAAGGGTGGAGACTATGTGGTGTCCATGTGTACGGATGAAAATAATGACTACCTATTCACTGGTTAGTAATATTTTACTTCATACACAAAAGTTCTTTTACCACTTTTTCAATTTGAAATGTTGTTGAAATGACATTACACCAGCCAAGTCTTTTGATCATCAGGTACTACCAACGGTTATATAAAAACCTGGCTGATTAAAGATTTCGCCCTACCAGATGAAGACACCATTGAGATCTGCATGCCCAAATATCGCCTCATTTTTCCCTTCTTATGGAAGGACCTCTTCGAGGGCAAAGCTAAACGTGCTAATCGTGGCCAGTTGAAACCGAGACTGCTCAACTGTTACCGCGGACACCGGATGCTAGTTTCAGCCATGACTTACATAGATAGTTCCCAGATATTGGTCACGTAAAAACTCCTTACTTGTTAAACCTTTGCGTATACTGATTGTCCTTCTTATCGCAGCGCAAGTGCCGATTTTAGCGCTAGGCTTTGGTCTTTGGGTGGTCGTTACTTGGGTACCTTAGGCACTTTTAAGAAATGGAAACCGCTGGACCCGGATAATCCTGCTGGACCTGAATTTGAGTATACAATTCCGCCCGATATCTCCAGAGTTCATAGCGCCACAACTTATAAGGTATAAATGCAATATTGTTAGGAATTCTGCTAAAAGCCTTTTTATTTGTAGGTACTGATGGGAGGTCAGGTAACTAAGAGACTTACCAAGAAGCAACTAGCATTGTTGGCCGAAAGGGAATTGGTTATAACCGATTTTACCAGGGGGGTTTACGGTAAGAGGCTGGAAGATCCGATTTTGGGCAACTATTTCCATATGCCGAGGCGGACGATGCATAGGCACGAATTTCAGTTGGATACCTCATTTTCCTACGTAAGATTACCGAAGCGAACGTTACTAATCATCACCTAATATTATTTTTTCGACAGATTCCTGTGTATCAGCACATGATTCGTCCCGCTCCACACACAATGATTCCACCGAAAGAACCGGAGGACTTTAGAGAAAAAGGATTTCAGGCGAAGAAAATTGCAGCCGCTTACGGACCTGTGTGCAAAATATTCATACACAATTAGAAAATATGACTTGCGCATGGGAATGTGGGAATACGCCTTTAAGAAACTGCTTTGGAGTTTGGAATACAGACAAATAGAGATTCTATTGAATTTTAAAATGAACAGAGCAGTGAAAGTCAATAGTGAATTGTCGACTCAGTGATAAAGGAGAAAAAAATATGAATGCGTTAATATACGACGCATTCAACTTTTTTCTCCTTTATCACTGAGTAGACTCTTGACTTTCGAAGACAGGGCTATACATAATTTTTATATATAATTATTATATATAGTTCTGTCTTCGATAATACACAACGCATTCATATTTTCTTTTACAATTTTATCTTTACCAGCGAATAACTAATTAGAATACAAAGACAAGTATTCTGGTATACTTACCTCTAAGTATATGTATATCTATATAATGAAATAGCAAAATAAAGCTGATGCAATTACAATCGATTATTTTTATCAATTCCGAAGTAAAAATAAAAAATAAAAAATACCCTTACCACCTCGATGACTGAAGAACTCCGGATACGTATTTCGACAACTAAATTGCCATCCTCAGCAGAATCTACGAAGGAAGATAATGTTAGACACCGCATTCTGGGAGATATGTACCACACAGAACACCACTTGAACACATTCGAATTCGATTTCTCGTTTATTAATGGTTGTTGGCACTGCCTCGGGTGGGTACTTGCGACTTGCAGCTATATTCGTTTGTTGATAAATTCTCGTATAACTTTTCATAGGGTTCTGGGGCACTTAACGTTAAAATTGTTTGTTTATCCCTCTGGTGGCCTGCGAATTCAATTAAACAGACCAGCGCGCGAAATCTAATATATTCCAAACTTGACAGGATGCATAATGCCAGACATAATTCTATTCATTCTTCTGTACAAGCTTCATTTCGGATAAGGTATACACAAAATGTGCCAGAAAGTGAATGCATTCTGCCATGCAGATTTTTAAGTAGAAAATATTCTATTTTCAACTATAATTCTGTTCAGAAAGTGAGCGCACAAGTTGCGCAAAAAAGACGGATTGAGAGTTTCGATTAACATATTCCTAAAAGTTATATTTACAATTGGAATTAACCCATTTGGTTACCATAAACATACTGTTCGGATTACATCTCCCGCACAAAATAATAATTAATTCGGGACCCGTCAATGTTTACAGGCGAAATATACAATAATAATAAAAGTCGCGGACGTTACTGCAAAAGGTCCCGCAATCATTGCTATGCTATTAGTCAAGACCTGTACCATGTGCCATCTAGGAAACAGATCAAGCTTTCAACCAACCGGACGGCCGTAGTAGACGTCGTTTAGTATAGGAGAGGAGGCTAATTAGAGATAATATTATTTTTCTAAAATTCTACAGATTATCAAAGCCTAGTGGATTTTTTAAAAATAATATACTCAATTTTGTTAATTTTGAATATTACTGTCTAAATGAACATAAACATTTTTACTTTTGCTGTGAACTTTCTGTGATAACTATACATTTATTATTATTTTATGGAAATCCCCGCTTAGGTTAAGGAAATCATTTATAGCACAGGCAGCATGCCCTGTCAACTACATGAATACGCTAGAAACTTAGCCGAGTATCGAACCCCAAGTTGGGTATTCTAACGCTCTTGGTGCTGCGATAGAACTTCATAGGGTTTTTAATTTTCCGAGGTATTTTGTCTCGTTTGCCCTGTACGTCGGTCGTACTGCGTTCGCATGTGTATTTCTGTTTATAATATAAATAAGCATGTGGTTTTTTCTATCCTATTTTACGAAATTAATCAATTTTGAAATATAAATATATATTCAAATTTACGCGCTAATAATCCACAGCGCTATAAGCGACTGAATACCCAACCAGTTTCTAGTTTTGGCGGGAAAGGGTAGAGTTCACTAGGTGCACTTATATTATCTATGGCAGCCTGCTAATAAAGTAGTTTTACCCTTGTTTATATATACCCTTGTATATACCCCTGTTTTATATATATTTTAACAATGAAATCTTTATCAAACAAGCTTCAGCTTTTTACATTAGTGAATATTTTTCGTAATTACTTATAACCCATAAATTGCCATTACAGGGCCATAGTTATATAAGCAGTAAATTATTAGTACTTACTTTTGTAATTATTTATAGCTAACGGAAACTGTATTGTAGACACCGCTTGCTGCCTCTATATCTTAGATGGCAGCACGAACATAGGGTTTTAATAAAAGGTAAATAAATCATTATTTTGCTTATGAGCAGTAGAACTTAATTAATTAAAAAGTACCACGTATTTGACAGTGATTTTCCATTTTTCCTTACCTTTTTATTACTTTAATTATTTAAATTATTATTCTAAAGGGTAGATATTAATTCATTCAGCTAAAATGAAGTTAAAACTGGTTAAAACTAAGTCTAAAGAACTAGTGGTGGGCAAATCTGGCCTTTTGTCGGTACAGGTCCGACCTATTCTGAGACCCTATCCGAACCTGTTCCGATTCCGGGTTAATAATTAAAAGTTTACAAACGAATTTGTACAGATTAAAACAGAGCATTGTCGGCAGTTGCTTTGAAAATACATACATACACAATGTGATCAATCTTAACCGTCTGAGGTTGGTATCAAAAAAATCCCTAGATTAGTTATAAACTAGTTCATATTTACTGTGATCACGCCATTTAGCATTCTTGTTTTCCACCGTTATTATTATTTATGCTCCCTCTCTGTATTTAAGTAAATATGAGTATACTAGTTTGCAACCAGTCTAGGGACTTTCTTGATACCAATCTCAATGCAATGTGCCGTATATTGAAACTTAAATGTGGCGTAGTATCCCTTTGTGTTAAAATAAAATAAAAATGCAGGGAATATGATTATATAACAATAACAAGATTTTTTTTGATCTACATTGTATTTTGTAATCATGTTTGCTGAGTGGACTGTAGGCACTGAGGTCTGTTAGAGCATACACTAAATATAATACGATATATTATTCTATAATACATGCACGTTTTAGTAATTAAAATCATAAAATAATACGTCTTAGAATTTTTTTCCGCGTACCACGATAAAAAATAAACATCTACCAAACTAATGTAAGGAAAGGATTGGAATTTAACTATATATTTTCTCTTAATCTTTGCTAAAATTAGCTGAAGAAGGAATGCTTCGTTTCGCTCAGATCTCTGGCATCAATTGCACCACTCTGACCAGCTTGCCAAAATTGCACCTTATACTGTTCCGCCAGACCTGCTCCTTTTTCTGAAACTTTGCATCTGTTCCGAAATAATAGATGCAGAAGTTTAGAACCATCTCTATATTGACCAACTTTAGTAACTACTAGTGGCCTGTTACAGATTGGTACAGGGCACAAGGATCTGGAAATGGGTGGTAGAGGGCATGGGTGCAAAAATGGGAGATAAATACAAAAAGCTAAAGGGCTGACTTATGTCAGACGACTCCCATAAAGGAAAAAAATGCCCAGCTATATTTGTCGGAAGTTGTTTTAATCACCGGTAACCAACACCGATGGCCCAGGATGGCACCAAAATAACTTTGTTAATTGTTCGTTACTGGATTAACGGTGAATTCGTCATTTCCCCAAATTTTAATCATGGCTAATAGATTCTAAGTGGGCTATAAGGCTGCTTGTTATATTGCAGATTATATTGTTAAAACGTGTTGTAAAACTATTTTGTTACCTCTTTCACGAAAATCTTACATTGAAAATCATTAGTTCAACATTCTATTTATTTAAAAATGATATTAACTACTCTCAAATATAAAAAAAAATTGAGTGTACTCAGCGATAAGCTATACGTAACCTATATGTACAATTATTATGTACAAACAAATTTATAAATAACGACTGGACATCTGATAAGTTATGAACTAATCAACTAGTTTACTTGTTTACCATAATTTCCTACCATCATCATATATCCATCACCTGCTGACATCACGTAACGTACGGGTGGAATTCTGGTAAATAAAGCAACTACCGTTACATCAGAAATGAACAAACATATCCCAAGAAATCCCCTTTTAAAGTTGCACGTCTGCATTTTGCTCTACAATATTTTTTTAACAATAAGAAAATATTTTGAATGCTAAAAATAACTTTATTTTTCATTAATATTTAAAATAAACAATAATAAAATATTATTAATCGATTTGAAAAGTAATAAATAGACGTTTTATAATTAACTGTATATACAACAATAAGTACGTTATTTAATACTAAACATAGCACAAACTCCTTGATCTTTTAATTTAAAATAACAACGACAGATTCTCCTGGCCACAACGATATCGACTTGAAACTAATCGTTTCCGGTCTAGAATTAGCTCTTGGGCCAACAACTACTTCCCCACTGTACAAACTTCCGGAAAGGTCCCCATTTCTGTGTACAGCCCCAAGGTTACTGATGACGACAAAATTCTTCCTTCTAGGATACCATCTTTGTATCACAACCAAGTCGTTTTCAGAATATCTTTTCACTTCTGCATTTGCTTTGGTCGCTCCATCTTTGGTGACGGAATTAACGTATATCGAAGGCGATTTGCTACGCAATGCTACCATCTTTGAAATCAACTCCAATTGGTCGAAATTTGAATGGGTAGGCATGCCATGCATCCACGGAATAATCTCCTTGCGCGTGAATTGAATCTTGGGATGCTCCCATACCATTGCCGCTAGATTGTGGAGGTGAGATACGTCCTGTCGATCGCCGTGAGGATCTGAGATTTGTTTCAAGCCAATTTCGTCTCCATAGAAAATAGACGCCGTCCCCGGAAGCATTAGTTGTAGGAGAGTGACCCCCAAAGTTGCGTTACTGTGGTGGAGGCGACTCGCTAATCTACTGGTGTCCACGCTGCCCAAATTCCAATGGATCCAAGGCATCGACGCTTTGGAAAATAAGGTTCCGTTTAGGATCGCTTCGATTTGTTTCGCAAAACTATCCGTCCTCCCTTCGATGGTGAGTTGGACATCGATCAAATCAATATTGCACAGAATCGTATCCAAAATTGATGGTGGCGCTATTCTTACGACGTCGTAAGAAGCAATTAGTGGTCTATCTGGTCCTAAAACCTTCTTCCATCTCCTAATAGACGCCACAAAATGAATATCCTCCAAATGATTCTCCAAACCTTTCAGATAAAAGCCATCAACGCCATGTTCTAACCAGAAATACATAGCTTGTGTAACCTCATCGTGTTCCATGTCCAGAACTAAGCTAGCGCTCTTGAGGAACTCCACCGAAGGGCCACTATATTCCATTTCACTAAATTCATATACCTCAGCTGTGTTTGGTTTTAATGTTTCTACATTCGGCCAAACGGGTATATCGAGTAAAATTGAGATGTTTCGCAGATGCAACGAATCCACCAAGACTTTGAAGTCGTTCAAAGTACCCAATTCCGGTGCCAATTGCGTCAGATCGGTAACATTTTCGTAATGCTCGGGGTAGTGTTCGGTTCTAAATATGGAGTTTAGTCTGATACCTCTGACCCCCAAAGATGAGAGATAGTCAGCTCTCAAGGATATACCCTTCAAGTCTCCTATACCATCGTCATTGGAATCTGAGAAACTTGCTGGAAATATCTCGTATAATACGCTTCCCTGGTACCACTGGGTCGGAGGATTGCACGTCTTCGGCAACGCAGATATCATAGCGACTACTAAAGCCATCATCGCCACTAGACCAGATAAAAAAACCCATAACGATATTTTTCTGATCAACGGCCAATTCCATGTCATAAAAAAGTAGTCTTCCGGTGGCTTTTTGAATGTTAATTGGAGAGGTTGTACCTTGCCGTTGGTTTCCTAAAATGAATTGCAATTCCAAGTTTGACTAAAGAAAAAGTAAGGAGAAATGGAAGGTTACCTGAGCTGAACTTTCTTCGTCTTTGGTGATGTGGTGATAGTTGTGGTGCCTGTGGTTTAGTAGTTGGGTGCAGGCCGGTTCTGCCGATGAACTTGATGACGCTGAATCACCTCCTTCCTTATCGTCATCTAAATAAATAATCAGAAAATGATTCCAAATGTGAATGTTTATTCAAAATGAAAGACGCAACATTCTACCAATAAATTTTCCCATTGCATTGATAACATTAAAAATCAAAGTTGATTAAATGGATGTATGTACAACATTGTGAACGAAATTGCGAAATATTTTACTGCAGCTTACATTATATTTTAATTTTGAAAATGATTTACAAAAGGAAACAAAATAACTTAATATGGAAGCTGTAACACGAAAACTTGCTTACATTTCTATTTTTAATTTTAGACGTTTTCTACAAAAGTTTAATAGAATTAAATGTTGCATATTCTGAAGCAAGTTTCTGAAAGGGTGCGGTCCACACCACAACATTTCCAAATAGTCTCTTTTCTTTAAAATCAATTTGGAAGACGACTTACAGGAGGATACATTAGCCGCTAAGGTTGAAGCCAATGGATGGCAACCCAAGAAATTTCCCTTTGAAAACGTCACATCTGAGACTTTTCCACGATTGATAGAAAAAGAGTTGAAGCTCTTATTTACTGGTTCATATCAGTACAAGCAAGCGATATCATATTTAGCTGATATTATGAACGAGTCAGGATCAATTAACCAGTAGTTTGTTAAGGGAATTTGAAGTTCCAAGTACAATCTCGTCACGTCAACAGTGAGATACAAGGATGTTTTATTGATTATGTGCCTTACGATCTTGGATATTCTGCTATACGGAGATATGTGTGTTAGTGTGCTAACGGGCGAAGAATTGTTAGGTGTGACAATTACTTGCTAATTGTCATGTGCAAGATACCAAGAACCTGCCGAAATATAGAGTGAATTATTTAAAAACGAATTCGGATTTTTTGCAACAATTTATGGATTTATCAATATATAAAAAATTCTTATTGCAAGAAATCTTTTGCTAAAAGTTGTCGCAACACTTATAGCTGAAAACATTTTTCTTTACTATGATGTACTACTTGGGTCGTCTAGAAAAAAATTCAGGTAGTAGGAAAATGATAAGAGAAGATGTACAAAAATGTTGGTTATTTTACCAAAACGGCTACTACTTAATGAAAAGCCTAATTGTTTTCTTCTTCTGATAGCTTCAAAAAAACTCCATATTTCCTTTTTTTGTTCCGATCAGACAAGGCAATCACGAGATATAAATAATAATTTATCACAAATTAAAAAAAAAATTTGTTCAGTTTTCAGAGCTGAAAATTTGTCTGTAGGATACATTCAGCGGTCAGATATCTGCCCTGATTTCCAGCCAAAAACATTCTGGGACCGGCAACTCATCCTTACCCGGCTACGGCCTTTGCAAAGTTCTAGCTTTCTTGTATAATCCAAAAATACGAAACCCAAAACCATGGAATTATTTTTTATAAGTGTATTAGAAAAAACAAAATATATACTTCCGCAAAGATGTTTCTTATTTTAAATTTAGCAGGGAAAATTATATATTATAATCGTATCATATAGCAAAATATCTGAATATAGTGCAGTAACAGCGCAAATGTATGATTGCACAACTGCTAAGTATTGCATAAACATAATTAGAATAAATGCTGACATTTGCTGATTGACGCAAATGTATATTTAATTACTTTTAAGCCAAGGTGAAGAAATTATATTTTTCAATGTACTACTGCTATCATGAAATGTTCTAAAATTGGAGGAGATATTGCACACTTAACACTTTTTGAATTTCAGGGGTTAGACATTATTCTTTAAAACATTAAATTTATTGGGTTGGTGAAATTAGTGCAAGTAAAATAATCTTCTACAGTCAACAAAAATGAAAGCGTTGATCATTTTTAGGTCAACTGAAACAATTTTTGTTTGAAGTAAACCCTTAAGTGTTTACTTAAATTACGTTGGCTGTTACAGAAACATTCTGTTGGTTCAATTTCTTTTTGTTTGATTTAAACAACGCAACAAACAACGAAAAGTTTGACATTTTTCAAATGTTTGAATTAACAATACGGAGTGTTCAGTAAATACAACGAAAAATGTTGTTGAGCTAAATAATTTTTGTTTAAATGAACCAAATATTTTTTGCGGTGTACACATATAAGAAATTGATTTTTTATTTCAAATTGTGTTTCTGTACAATTGCTTTCTTAGTCTGTATATTTGATTCAACTGTTCCAGTTGCGTATTTTGGACAAATAAATAAATACACTATTATCAGGTTCCAAAATGTTGTGACTATTAAACTACTTACGAAGTTTTGAAAGTGATTTCTTTAATATCGTATCTGTTACGTTATGATATTTTAGTAAAAAAAGCTATCTTATTTATCAATCCGACTGATTTACAATCAGTTAAAAAATGATGATACAACTGACATCAAAAATAGTCGAAGTTAATTTAACAAAAAATTTCTATGAAATATGAAAGTTACTGGATAATTTAATTTCCCTATTAGTTTTGTATTACACTTTTCATTTTTTTATCTTTATTTATTTATCTTTCTTCACGATTATTCCTAGCATACAGCCTGTGCTAGAAACCGTTTCAAAAGTATTATATAAGTTAGCAATTACTTCATTAATTATCTACTAAAATGCCTGACTGTATTTACATTTTTGGCCAAAGAAAGTAATGCCTTATTATAATCATCTTTAATCTATTCTAAATAAAGAAACAAAATCCTATGTCAGAGATAGTGACGATTGGCAACACCGCCTATATTATAGCCAATCGAAACAATCTATTTAAATACATATGTAAGTTTCTTTTGAGCACCAATGTATACTCACACATTCCTTATCAAAATTAGAACAACATATAAGAGATATTCTATGATATAAGTCTCTTTCTCACCTTTAACGTGCTGCAATTTGGTAGCCAATTCATCGCCAATAACGAAACAGGGTTGTTCAGGCCCCGGCAGCGGATTTATTAAGTCATTTGTCGGTGGCGAAGGTGTCAACAGAGGACAAGTAGAAGCTACTTCGTCCGCCAGAAAAGAATTGGTTGGCGAACCTGGTAACATCGTTACGTTAGTGTCAACGCGCAAGAATCCCTCCATTTCACCTCGATTTTTCACGCGATTATAGGAAAGATATGACGCTATTTAGAACAAAAACTGCACCGAAATACCGAGTATTGTATGAACTGAGTTGATAGTGGTATTGAACCATGGAAAGCTGTCTTAATCGGGGTTAATTAACTGGAATTAGAACGAGCGATGTGGGATCGCCCGCTACTAACTAGACGATCAGCTGTTTTCACTGCAGCGCGTTCCCTAGAACGACGCTGGGCGTCGCTGGGTGTACAGTGCTATCTATTGTTTTATTCCTGCATTCGTGGGTGTAATTTATTCACGTCTAGAACGCACAGTACTGCGAAAAACTTTTTATATAAAGAGGACAGAAGCGAATACGAATAAAACGTTTTCAGTATTTTCAAGAAGTAAAGCATTAACACTAATACCTATGCTGAAATGTTAGTGCATTAGTTCATATCCATACATTATTAAAGACCCTCCCAAGCAAATTTGTAGTTTCAAAATACCAACTAACGGTATGTGTCCTAGAAAATCAGCTGGAACAAGCGCTAATAATTCAACATAGCGTTCTCTAGTCAAGGTGTTATGATAAAAGATAGGACTAATAATTTGTGAACCTGCTAAACCACTCCAAACATTCAAACTAATTTCGGGAATTACGTGGAATTACTATCAAAGGATTATGTCTGCTCCAATAATGTTCATTCCTTTCGTTGCACTTACCTGAATTAGAACAAAATATTTTCGTTGGACCACAGAATGAAAAAATTATGCATGCGCGCATTTACAGAAGATCAGTAACCAGCTAGAGAAGGTTATTCATCTTTCAGCGGCTCTTTTTAATAAAGTATGCCCTATTTCTCTCTTATAAAACTGTAATGCTTCTTCAGATTTTCGTCTAAATATACCTATAACATATCACATTTTTCTACACAAGTAAATAGCATTTTCAAAGGCAATAATCTAGTGAATGATGAACATGAATGCATTACTTCAAACTTATAAACAATTATCAATTGCTTTCTTAGTAAAAAAGAAAACCATTTATTTGACAGCTGCTAGGAAAAGCTGTACACGATCATCTATTCTATAAGATTCAATGTTTGGCTCTTTTTTAATGGGAGAAGTCTTAGTCTTCGGTTTTTTGTATTTGTCCCCCACTTTTATACCCATTTCCTATTCCACCCATTCCCAAATCCTTGTACACTCCACCAATTCCTTGGCCAGTTGGTCTATATAGTCCTCGGGGTTTATTTTTGGTTTCCCAAAGATTGCCTGTCTTCTATAGTCCAAGACCTCGCATTCACAAGGTTCGTTTCTTTACGGATAAACACAACGAACACCAAAGATTAGCAATGAACATTTCGAAATTTTTGATCGATTTTTACAAAACATAGTTATAACGGTTTTAACGAATTTAGTCGCTAATTTTAGGAAAGCCCTGTATAGTTTCTTTCCTGCTTACAGTTGAGGTGGAGTTCACGGCAATATCTCCTACAAATGTTGCGTTAACTGCTTTATTTCTTACAACGTGGATTGTAAACTGTTGTTGCAGATAATTGCAGAAGTGTACCAGAAATTAAATTGAGATGTTATTTCTTGGTGGAATCATTTTCCCGCTGTAAAAGTTGTCTGTTTGATAAGGATGACATAAAAACCGTAATAAAATTTTTAATAATAAAGTCGTACGTGTAGTTTTGCAGAAGAAGTGTTTATTTAAGAACTTCACCAATAGTAAAGAATTAAAGCTTAAGCTGTTACAGATATAAAGTTGTAAAATAAAAATACTTTTTATGTTACAACTTCAAATAAGATCTGTCTGAAGGTTAATATAATCTGATGAGGACAATTTCAGGTCATCCTCAAAAAGGAGAAATTTTGAATAATCGGTACGATCTTTAATACCGTTTATAAAAAGTAAAAATAAAACACGGCCTAAATTGGCGCCTTGTGGTGCATCGGACGTAACAGAAATAAGATCAGATATGCTAGTACCTACCCGGACTAACTGCGAATGATGCAAGAAGTAGGACTGAAACCAGGACCAAAGATAGCCCGTGATGCCGTAAGCTTTTAATTTCCATAAGAAGAGTTGGTGGTTTGATCAGTCGAAGGCTTTGCTAATGTGTGTGTAGACTGAGTAACATGAGAGGCATTCTTCAGGGATTCCAAGAATAGATTAGTGAACAAATCCGTGTTGTTCCTGGATTATACTAGCGGAGAACAGATATAATTGTATCAGCTACAACAGATTCCAGTACTTTACCCAAAGATGGAAGAGCACATATTGGACGGTAATTCTGAATAACAGATCGATCATCAGATATAAACAATGGTACCAGAAATGAGGATTCCCAGCGATGTGGAAATATTCCAGAAGTGAGAGTAAGGTTGTAAAGTAGAGAAATGGGTGCAGCCAATGACGGGCTGCAAGGTTTCAGAAAGAATGAGGCTATATCATCGAGCCGAGCAAAAAGGGCATTCTTTAATAAACATAAAAATGTACCAGGTCGGCTCCTAAATGACGGTAAATGTATATTTCTAGCAATGCACAATTATTGTTTTAATATAAACAAAGAAGAAAATACTACAAACTCTAAACTTTTATATCAGCATCGGTTTGTGTGATGCTTGTGTTTTATTGCTTTTCACGCGAACATTCACGAGCACACAGTTATGTATTTAAACGGCTGAAAAACAATTACGCAAGTCACCAGAGGAGCATTATCTTCATAAAGCAAGCGAAATACGCATTTGAAGATCGGAACTCTTCACGTACATATGTACATATATCACATATGAATGTTGTACTTGCGTCGTTACTGAATTGTATAATTTCGACATTGTTTTGACGCAAGGGTATTGAATCTCTTTCAATATACGATGTATTTACACTAAGTACGTGTTTGAAATGCTACAATTCTATAAATAGAAATACAGAATGTGTTTGTATTAAGACAGTAAATAAACAATTGAGACAGAATTGTAATCTAATAAAGAATTGGAAGGACAATACCGTTATAATTGTAGGAAAAGTGCATTAATGAATCAATAATTTCCGTTTAAAGGAATTTGATTTCGTTTTTCAAACAGTCTAGAAGAAAGTAGGAGCAAATACTTATAAAATATTGATTTTAATGTGGACTAAAGTTATTAAATGAGGGCTGTAATTAGTATTGAGCAAAATGAATGAAATTTGGACACGGTAAGATTAAATGAACGGATGCATTCGAAACCATTGGCCTATCGAATGCAGAACTCGGTAAGGCGAAGTTTGTATAAATATACTATATGTTGCGGGCAACCTGAGAAGTCCGGTCACTATGAATAATGACCGGTCTGTATACATAACGCCCGTATCAAGTGGGCTATGTAAGTAAAACTGCACGACTAAATCACTTTTCCCGGTCAGTATGAATAATGACTACCCTATCTTGGGCAAAATAATAAAACAGATGAACTGTAGTGTT